>JBCEWB010086914.1:0-12614 GCA_039654565.1 Peronia peronii
AACAACAACAACAACAACAACAACAACAACAACAACAACAACAACAACAACAACAACAACAACAACAACCAATAACAACCAATAACAACAACAAAACAACAACAACAACCACCACCACCACCACCACCAACCAACAACCAACACCAAACAACAACAACCAAACAACAAACAAACAACAACAACCAAACAACAACAACAACCAAACAACAACAACCAAACAACAAACAACCAACAACAAAACAAACAACAACAAACAAACAACAAAACAACAACAACAACAACGACAACAACAACAACAACAAAAATAACAACAGCTACCAACAACCAACACCAAACAACAACAACAACAACCAAACAACAAACAACAACAAACAACAACAAACAACAACAACAACAAACAACAATAAACAAACAACAAACAAACAAACAACAACAACCAATAACAACAACAAAACAACAACAACAACAACAACAACCACCACCACCAACAACCAACAACCAACACCAAACAACAACAACCAAACAACAACAACCAAACAACAAACAAACAACAACAACCAAACAACAACAACAACAACCAAACAACAACCAAACAACAAACAACCAACAACAAAACAAACAACAACAAACAACAAAACAACAACAACAACAGCCACCAACAACCAACAACCAACACCAAACAACAACAACAACAACCAAACAACAAACAACAACAAACAACAACAAACAACATTAAACAAACAACAAATAAACAAACAAACTACAACAAACAACAACAACAAACTCTCTTCATAATTATGTCTTTTTACTTTGTAGTTAGTCTTTGAAATAAAACAAATGTATGCGATTTTTATTACACAGATAACTGGTTGTAATATGCATGACAAAAGGAAAGTGCTTTGAATAGATAATGATCATTACTCTTTGATGTAGGAAGATCACAATGGAAAGAGAGAGTGAGAATAAGAGGAGAGTTCTATCTTTTTAGTTATCTCTTTCACACTTTTTAAAAAGAAGGAAACACATAAAATATATGCACGTACACGCGCGTGCGCACATATACACAAATAGTCTTAGGGTGTGAACAGACCAGAACTGGCGGTGTACTGAGGCTGGGGTGGGAATGGTGGCTCGCCACTCATATATTATGCTGCACGCCTAGAACAATGGCCCTGCCAGCTTGCGGTCCACCGTGTCGCGATCTACGCAGCGCCAATGCCCTAGGCGTGTAATATATGAGTGGTGAGCCACCATTCACATCCCAGCCCCAGTACACCGCCAGCTCTGGTCTGTTCACACCCTTACTTCTCACGGAGAAACAATATTCATGTATAACTGAAGATAACGGCGATATAACTATTCAATTGACTCCTTCCAGAGCTGTGCCCTTTGAAGAAAACGATGAACTAAAAAAGACCTCATAAATAAATACACCTCTGCATCAAGTGTGTATCAAGTTCTAAGTCTTTCGAAGTTTTAGACTCTATATTATCCACAATACAGACCATGACGCAGAGGATAATGCAAAGATAAGCAGCGTCTACGGCCAGACAGGAACTTTCTCTTTACCCTTCATTCCAACCTAAGATTAAAGGTACATACATGTGTGTTAAAATCAATGAGATACGTACATATAAATGAGTAAAACAAATGAAATGGAACGGTAAAACGATAGGACAAAACAATAAAAGCAGCTTCATTCTACAGAAATCAAAGCTAGAAACAAGAAAACAGTTTGGTTTCGGTTATCAGCATTCATTTATCAAAACTTTTTTTGTGATAAATGCGCCTCTCCTTCCTTTCATCCTTCCCCATCCTTTCTAACCCCAAGTTACCTGATCGGATAGTATTAGATATCATAAACAATCCCTCCTTTGCCTCTTTCAGACGGTACAGACTCTTTCTAAAGTTGAAGCATGTCTGGCCCATTACTCTTCCACCTCTTCTACTTCCTCCATCTCCCCTCGCCCTCCCCTCCTTTTCTTTTTGTTTGGTTCTGGCAAGATACTGTGTGGTGTACAAAAATATCCATCATTTTTGTAATATTATTGAGAACTCTTTGCCTGTGCTAAATGTAAGTCACGCGAAAGTTCTGTTGGTTCCCCACCGATCAACCATCCCATTAGCCCTGAGAAACCGAAGACAGAATCCAGAGAATTGTCAAAAAAATTTAATGAATAAAACATGAGTTCTGTGCTCACAAACTGTACAGGGGGTCGACACATCCAAATGACACTGTTATTATTCCACTACTCGTTTGAAGGTCGAAATATCAAAACTGCTGTCCTCTGATTTACTGGGGCGATGCTGGCCACCGGAAGCAGAAGGGATGACCTTGTTGAAACAACCGGAAATGGGCATGTCGAGATCATTGCTGTCACATCTGTCAACCAGCTCTTTCTGGATCATAGAAATCTTCATCACACAGGTCATATAGAAGAAGAATCGTTTGTATGCCAGTTTTACCGGGCGAGTATAGGCTGAATCTAAGCAGACTGCTACACCAGTGCTGAAGGCGGGGTACAGTTTCTGAAACAATACATTGAACTCTAAAATCAAACGAAATGAGAAAACATTGCATTGTCCACTTGGAAAATTATTTCCCAGAATATGTAACATAGATCCATGATCACATTACTCATGATCTATTTTAAAATATTTTTTAACAAGTTTTTATAGACATATCTTGACAAGCGTTTGTAGATCACGTTTATAAGTATGCATGAAAAATAAGATAAAATACGGTAGCAAAACGCACAACTTCTTGTCATGGGCATGCATGCAGTGGCGAAAATCTGAGAAGAATCTTTAAAGGGAAGGGAGGGGAAGGGACCGGGGGCGCCTTTGGAAGTGATTAAAAAAAAAATAAATTACAGATACACAATTTTAACCTCTTCCATCGAGTTCAGCATTTTCAAATTAGAGGAAAATAGTTTAGAAAAAAAATCCAAACAACAATAAAAACAAACACAAAAAAACAAACAAACAAACAAACACACAAAACCAGAATTAAAAAATGAAAACCTGACTTGAACAGTTACCATGGCAACACCGCTTTATTTTGCCTGCTTCAAAAAAGCTATCTTTGAAATCGATCTCCTCCACCAACTATAACTGGAACTTAATGACATTTGGTTAATTTCTTGTTTGACGTGTTGTGTAAAACATTATGTATTTTCAGCTCATTACAATCATGCAGAACAAGGTTTTGTAGAAATATTTGAAAATACCATTTAGTGAAATGTCATACTTCACCCTTTTTTCGTAACAAAAATACATGTATCTATTTTTGTCCACATTTACAATCAGAAAACGACGCTTAAACACAGCCTTTCTTAAGGTCTTGTGAAAATATTCGATCAATAGAACTCTAGAGTGAGACCAGCCAATGATGAAGTGGAAACAGACAATGATGAAAAAAGTCAACAATGTGGGCATAAAAATGAATGGAGCGATGTCCCTGTGCTGGTTGCAGACAGCTCGCACTTGTCATCGATTGTTGCTTAATTCATGTGTCTTAGGGACATGGGAGCCTCTAAGTCTGAAGGCACAGACACAGTGTATTGGTCTTCAATCCGTTTCAGTCTCAGTTCAAACTGTTTATCCATTGACGTCTCTCGTGCGTCGCACCTTATAATAAATACTAACATTATAACGTTATAAACGACAGGACATGAAACGGGACCGAAGTATAGGAGAAGGACGCACCGCGATTATACCTTTAAAATGTTAATTTTCATTTAGGAGATGCAACTGACCTCAATGGATAATCAGACGAAGCCGAGACTAAAACGGAACGAAAAGGAACACTATATTTGCACCTTGTCAGATGGTTAAATACAATTGGATATCGTTCTGCTCAGCCCGATTACTTCTCTTTGCCAGACAAAAGAGATGTTGAGTAAGCAGTGTAAGTTTACACTGTTTGTTCAAGTAAACTTTGTATGGCAAAGGAAAGTAACAGGGTTGGGCACTGTGATCTCCCATTCTCAAAATCGGGAAAACAAAATCGGGAAAAATTGGTCTCAGACTTACGTGCAGGACGTCGCAGCGGACTCCATATTTGTAGTGTCTCTCCCCCAGGCTGCCCAGGAAAGCATCCAGTCGACTCTGGTCCCTCAGGCAGTCAACGGCAACGGCCAACCCCTCCATAACGGCCAGGGCGTGTTTTAGCAGGGCCGCTTGGTCTACGCAGAGCCGCTCGGCAGTGGATTCTGAACTGGTAATCTTAGGGAAGTGGACACGCAGGTCTTTCTCTGATGTCAAGAAGCTGTCAAGTAAATAAATAAATAAAGAAAGAAAGAAAGAAAGAAAGAAAAAAAAAGAAAGAAACAAAATGACCCTTTGCAACCCACTGTGGCACATATGATACCTCAGGAGATAAGCTTTAGCCATTAAATAATAAGAAAATTCTAGATTTTTTTATATGTGGCAATAATTACAATCGCTTATCGACGAGAACGGTGAAGTCTTAACGGCTGATTTCACTAAAGCTTGTGAAAATCCAACATTGATTTGAAGTAATATTTTCATATTTGTTTTGTAAGCTTAGCTGGGTTTTAGCGAGTTAAGCTAGATCGTTGTGATGAGGGAGAGGGGGGAGGGGGTAGGGGACTGGTTCAGAGCGGTATATTCCTCAATTTTCGGTAAGAGAAAAAAAAAATAGTGGGGAGAATAAATTATTGTCGCACTGAACAAGACTTTGGCCTGAGAATTTAATACACAAGTTTACAAACAATAATAAAGATGAACACAAGCAAATGGAGATGATTTTCCTCTCAGAGTTTAACATACTGACTCACAAAAAAAAAATAATAACAATCCTGAAGAAAAAGAGAGTATGTGAATAGAAAGGATTAGCTCACCAATGGAGACTTTCCCCTTACGATTTTACACAGTGATTCACAACAGGAGCAATGGTACACAAGGACAGAGTAGGCGATTGAAGTTAAAGGATTTTGCGCATGAACGAAGACTTCCCTCTTGGAGATTCTACACACAAGTTCCGAACAATAGCAGTGGTGAAGAAAGAGAGGGTTGTCGAATGGAAAGGATTTTTGCCTAAATCCTCTTAGCATTTATTTAACACACTAGCCCTTAGACGAATGTAATGGTGAAGATAAAGAAAGAATCGAATGTAAAGGATTTTCGCATTTTAGAAGACTTTTTCTTAGGAGTCTTCACATAAGTTCCTAGCAATAATGTTTCTCAAGAAAAAACAAAGTAGGGGAATGGGAAGGATTTCCGGATTAAATCTAGAAATTTTTATGTCAGTGAACCAGTCTGTCGAGATTTCGATCATCACACACTGGAAAATTTCTTTCCTACACGGCCTAAAAAGTGCTAAGGCAATAGCAATGTTATATCACTTAAATACCTTAAGTGTATGGGAGGGGTTGGGGGGGAGGGGGGTTCTTGGGAATGATCTTTTGAATGCTTGAACCAATTACTTTTTAAACTTCTAATTCGAACGCAGCATGTCCAAATTGGAAGAAAGGTATGGGGAAAAATATTTTGCATCTAGTTGTCACGACAACGCCGCCATTTGGATTTTGTGGTTTGAAATTTCATGTCTTGAAAATAAGCTATTTTGGAAAGCCTAAAGCTCCTATACTTTTCCATATTACCATCTGGAATTTGACACAGTAATAAACTAGCTCAAGGTAACAAACAACATTCATTTGTTTTTCTGTTATATGCTAACAATGTTTGTCATCAATTTTTGAATCATGTCGGTTAAAAGATCAACATATTTCTCACTTTTCCGCAAAATTTCTAATTTCCATAGAAAGCATAAAGAAATTAGAAAAAAGGAGGATGCATACTATTAAAACACATGACTGAAAGAATTTATATTTAAAATTTGGAGTCAAGTGATTCAAAAATAAAAATATTAAAAAAAAAAGCCTTGAGGAAAAAGGTGAAAAAAAAATTATAAAATCCATACATTTTGAGAAAATCGCAACTGAAATTTCATAATCTTTTCATACGAACTCCCAGTGGTGCCGCTTGATGCCGTTTTGGAGCCTAAAGCAAATGTTTCTGGCCCGAATCGAGACTTTCCTCACATTAAAAGAGGTCGAAGAGTCTAAAAATAGCAAAACCCCGATTCTGATATTTGATCCCAAAACCTCATTTTCAGGACCCCCCTCCCCCCACCCCCCTCAAACCGCCCTTAAACAAGTAATGTGATTATAGAAACGCTGACTCCCCGGCAGTTTTTATTGACGCTCGTAGTATTACAGAAGCCTCTCCTCTCAGGATTTAACACATTGTCTCAAACAATAACGATGGTGAAGAAAAACAGGAGTGGTGCGAGTAGGCTGATGCAGAGAATTATTGTCACACTAAAAGGGCTTCTTCTCTTGTGATTTAACATCTTGACTGAAAAAAAAAAAGAGGAAGAGACATGTAGAACGAGAACGAGAGAGAGGAGAGAAAGAGAGAGGGAGAAAGTGAAAGGAGAAAATGAAAATGAGAGAGAGAGAGAGAGAGAGAGAGAGAGAGAGAGAGAGAGAGAAAAGGGGAAGTAAGGCTTGGAGCAGACGTTGAGTCTGAGAGCAAATTGCATAAGAACAGCATGTGAACGTCTTTTCCAACAAAAATTTCAACTGCCACAATACAGTTCCAAGTAACTTGTCTTCATGTTTGTATAATATCTCTTCTGTTTCATTTATTTCTATTTATTTGTTATAATTATTCAAAACTCTGTTTAAAGTTGATTGCGTGTTCGAGGTTCGTTTTCACAAATAAAGAAACCAAACTCAGGGAACAAAAAATTCCTGTACATCTCTTGAGTTTGTGTACACATATGATAAACAAAAAGAAAAAAAATTAAAAAAAGAAAACAAACATTATTTCATTAAGGCAGTTAAGTCTTTCTAGAAGGAAAATCAAAACAAAACACAATTTTGAAATGCTTCAACCGAACTCAGCAACAACCCTCCCCCTCCCCAACCATATAACACAAATTTCACCTTCATGTTGCTTTGTTAAAAAGAAACAAGAAAAGTTGAAAAATCAAAGGTAAATATTTCAACTGGCCTGAAGATGTTTTCATCATGTTTCAGTGCAATGGGTCTTTGATGAATTGAGAAGTAAGCTGTCTGCATAGCCGATTCATTAACGGAACGACTTCCAGAGGAAAGGAGACCCCTAGGGGCATATCTTTTGAGAAAGAGAGAGATGGCGAGAGAGAGAGAAAAAAAAAAGAAAGAGAGACAGGCAGGTTGAAGAGAAAGAAAGAAAGACAGACATATAGAGAGACCGACAGAGAAAGAGAAAGATGAGCAGACATATAGAGAGACTGACAGAGAAAGAGAGAGACAGAGAGAGAGAGAAAAAGAGAGACAGAACAGAGAATATTGGAAATGGACGTCGAGAGGGAAAAGAGAAAGAGAAGCAGAGATACAAAGAGTGAGAGAGAAAATAGACAAGGCCCTGTTAACCTCTACGAGAAGTAGACAAAAAAAGCCACGTTAGCTCCACCTACAGAAAGTCGAATTAACAAGATTCTTTTCACATCTGGCTGACGTCATAGTAATTGTGCTTTCATTCAATGAGGGGAAAGAATAACATTGATTTGTTTGTGTAACTCTTGTAATGAGAAGTGTCACTGTGGTGTAATTACTAACTGCCAATTATTCCATCTTATTATTGGCTGACATAATCGATTGCTTGCTCGAGAAAGGTATAGTTATCACACAATTATGTGTTTCTATTCTTACTTGTTTTTATATAAGATTATTCCATACGGGAAGTCTGACCTGATTCTGAACCTCCGATAATTATTAGGGCGCCATACTATATTTACTAATACAGAGCCAGCTATTGTGTGTGTCCCAGAGCTTTAGCATTACAAAATTAAAAAAAAAAAAAAAAAAAATTAACATCTGTTTGAGTAAATCCGCAAACACAGTTTGTCCATGTTCTATCGGCTCCATATCTCGGCTATGTCTAAGGCCGTGTGTCCACCCAAGACGGAAACGACAAAACACGACACGATTTTTTTCACACGTGGGACAAAGTTTGCTCGTGTCGTTTCTGACATGCATGTCTACAGAGACGGAAACGACACAACCAGTCTATTTGGCTTAGATCTAGTAGTGTGCAGTGAGTAGCGTCAGTACTCCTTGAACTTGAATAAAATATACGCATTCAGTCCAAGTGGTTTACGCCTAGACTTTGCTAATTTTCAGGTGCTGGATACAAATATTACATTAGAAAAAAAAAAATCGAGGTTAAAAAAAAAAAAAATTTAAAAAAAAAAAAAATCAGCTGGCTCAAACCATTGCTGATACGTCATCCGACAAAAAAAAGCGACAAAAACTGTGCAAGCACGATCCCATCTGACACGTATGTCTAAAGCAGTCGTGTCGTTTTGGTGGACACACCTATAGCAGATTTCTGTGCATTGTAATGGTGAAAACCAGTGCTCTATTTCAACTTATGATTTCCAAGTCGTGTCGTGTTGTATCATTTTCATCTAACTAGCCTAACTATCCCCTCTTCACAATAGAAATAAACACTATAAGGTGCGAAAAGACGATACAAAAGTTGGTTGTGAAACAGATCGAGATCACGTCCTGTGACGTATTCACCCTGTCTTAGACAAAACAAAGTACAACGTTATATTGTTTACTTTTAATTTGGAGACAGGAGTGATGCTACCAGATAATGAGCCATTTTGACCATCAGCCAAATTACTTCATTTTACTAAATACATGTACAAGAGATACAAGACAAGCATTGTAAAAAGAAAAACAAAAATCAATTTTTCTCTTCTTATTAAAAAAAAAATGAGTAATGGAAAGTTCTGAATATAATTCATTGAATGAAAATGTTTTTTCTTAATATGATTTTTGCATATTTTGTTTGCTTTACATGTTTCAAACAGCATGAGCAAATGTGTTTTTTCCGTTCTTTAGAATACTTGTATTATACTTCTCGTACTTGGTAAAAGAAAGTAACTTAGCTGATTGAAAAGAAATGGCTCATTAGACAGAGCCGATTCTGAAATCGAGAGGAGGTGGGTGAGCTGGATTTATATACTAATCTCTGGTGGAATGATCACATCCATGATGTTTTAGCTCTTTCACCAATAGATTTAACTTTAGTCAAGATTAGTCAAGAACCGTGTAAACTCGTGAGTTTTGAAAACCAGCATCCCTGGTTTAAAATGTAATTTAGGATGAGTGGCTGAAATTCACGAAACGTGAATCAAATACACACCACTTATTCTGTTCTTTTTACCGAGTATAAAACTTATTTTCAGAAAAACTGGACCACGCGAACTTTTAGGGTTTCAAAATGCGTATAATGTGCTCTTTATTTAGCTTAGATATTTGTGCACAATGTACACAGTATTTTTTATTTGTTTTAATCCCGGAGTATCAGTGTTTGACGGTCTTGTAAAACGTGCTTCCTCTTGCCTGCTCGTGTTTTCACGTGTAATGTCCCTCTACCCTCAGCCCTCCCCCCTAAGTCTCTTTTACCTGAAAAACAAAAGTATTTGTGATGGCTTTTGTAGCTGCGTGTAAAAGACGTTTTTGAAAAGACACTGGAATTTCTTTAAGTAATTCATTCCAGTTATAGTATTCCAGCGGGATCTCTCCTTTTCTATGTATTTATTTCCTGTGTCTTGTTCTGTTATGTGTGTCTCGGCAATCATTTTCCAATTTGACTGTGAATGAAATCGTACCATTACTCAGAGACAGGAAAAGGCGACAACGGGAAAAAACAATATACCCGATGCACCACCTTTTTTTTTGTTTGTTCTACTTCCTTTTGCAGAGACGATGGGGTCTAAAACAAACATTATATAGATGACAAAAATCACTTTGTTCTTTTTATGTGAAAATTCCTCAGCTTTAAATTTTTGAAAAAAAAAAAAAAATCATGACATGGTGAACATTTTTTTTTTTTTCTAGTCATGAGATTTTTTTTCTTTTACAAATTACTTGTATTTAATACGCATTTTTTCGAATAAAGGGCAAAAAATCCAATTGATTTTAAAACAATATTTGTTTTAGAATTTGACCGTCGTTAAAAATGGTTCATTTTAACTGAAATCTGAATGACTGTAGTCTGCCTTCTGTGCAACTGAATCATGACTAAAAATCAGGCCAATATTGAAAGGTCCCTGCCCTCTCTCCCTTCTTTTGCCAAACCCATACAACTTTTGTGCTCTCTGGCCCGATCACGGTATCAAACAAGAGACTTTACAAGAGTTGAAGGAAGGACGTTCAAATTAAAAGGGTTTATTAAGAATCATCATAAAGCCGTTTCTCCTCATTCATTTACTCAGGTCGAAAAATGCAATGTTCAAGAAAGGGAGCTGGTCTCCAATCTTTGTTGTTGTCGTCATATGTGATAATTTTCTCAAAATGCATTTCATTTTAGTTTATTTTATTATACATGTTAGTTTGTTTTATGATGTTTGTTAACAGAGTGGTCATGGAATCATTTTTTAGAAAGTTTGAAATAAACTCTTTCAGATGAAAAATGTATGCTTTTTTTGTCCAAATAAATTTATTATACGCATTCAACATCATTTTAATCGTTGTTGTCACTCCGGCAATCTGTCATATCTGAGATTTTTTTGTGTGTGAATCATAATATACTCCTAATTATCAGAATACATGCTTTTAATCAGTGTCATTAAGCTTGTAATTGTGGCCAAGAGGATAGATGGCCTTTAGAAGAGAGTATCCGGTGCCAACTATGAGTTCGACACGAAGTGTAGTTATTAAACTGAGAACAAAAAGCCCATTAGAAAGGATGGAAATTTAGAGAGAGAAAGAGTGAGACAGACAAATTAGCAGAGACAGACAGACACACAGACAGACAGACAGATTGAAGAAAGATAGACAAATAGAGGGGAAGAGAGACTAACCTGTGATAGATATGAACTCCAATCCTGTGTCTTTCTTCATAGATAGTCGGCCAAGTGGCAATTACAATTTCACGGTCTTCTTCAGCTAATGGCGACATCACTGGAGGGAAACTGTCCAGTGGAATTGCACTTCCACAAATGTTACCCATAGTTCTCTCATACAAGTCTCCAAGATGGTGCTCTCTTCGTCTCTTCTACCGCTTGTAGATGTAATTTTCACGTCGAGAATAGTTGATCAAATGTCAGCTGGTAATAATTCATGTTTTAGTCAACTCAAATCAATGTTCTTTTTCAGAAGGAGTCTTTCGATCTTTGTAGAGATCAAAACGAGACAACGGGGAATTAGCAGTTTTGCTAAATTTATAATTATATTAATAATGGTAATAATAATAATAATAATAATAATAATACATGTTTTAATAAAGAGAATGAAAATCACAATGCTACTCTTTGTCATTTTGCTTCTTCTTCATGTCTTTTCCTCGCTCTCTTTCTCATTCATTTGCCGTTCCTCTCTCTGTCCCTTCCCCCAAATCTATTATCTCACACGGAAACATATATAAGCTTTTGTTAATCGTACATTAAATACGCAGATTATGAAATACAAGCAGAACAGGTCTGAAAATACAGTCACAAGATAAACTATAATCGTCGTTGTCGAAGCGAGCCCAGTAAATACAAAACGGGTAAAATGTTAGCGGAGAAAATAAAAACAGTTCTGTGGTCACCAGACGCTGTTGTTTCATACATTTTCACTTAATTGTCTTATTTTCTGTATTTCGAGAATGTTAAAACACACAGATTTATTAAAATTTATTAATTTTTATCGTGATATTACTATGTGAAAAGACATGTTTTTTTTTCTGTAAAATCTTTGTCAAGAAATTTCCCTTTCGTAAGCTGGCAGGTACAGGAATGCATGATTATCGGGTTTAAGACTTCTTTTTGTAGCGTTACGCAAGGGACAGGTGAGAGAGTTTCCTTCTCTAATAACGACTTAATGGGAAGAATGACCGTTTTCTGGTGGCTATCCATTTCTCTTGAATTGTCAGAGACAGACGAGAGAGCGTTTTTTTTACCAACGTTAAGCCCAGATCCAAAAGGAGTATGGAACTAAAGAATGAACAAACCTATTGAGAGATTCTTCCCCTGATCCTGATAAGACATCCCATTTGGGAATGCGTCAGAGCTGGATGGTATGGTGTACATGTGTGGTTTGGCCCTTCATTAAAAAAAAGATAACAAATCATCACGTTCATAAGATATTTGTCAGAGTTATTTTGGGGCTATTTTGAAAAAACAAAACAAAACAAAACAACAACAACAACAACAACAACAAAAGCAACAGAAAAACAAACAAGCAAGAAAAAACAACAAAGCAACAACAACAACAAAAACCCATACGTTTTAGTTCAAATGGTGCAAGCTTTTCATTGAAATTCATCGTTGGAACTATTAAATCAAGGGCAAAATAGTGTTAAAGACTCAAAGTAATCAGCTATAGTTTAAAATCAGTTTGACTCCAAATGGCTTAAGAAGTTATCGTATGAGTGTGCGGCTAGGATAAGATAGGACAGGACTCTATAGGTCAGGGAGTTGTCATAGTATATTACAGTGGTTAAAGACAGAAATAATACCAGTGTAAAGTACACACACACACACACACACACACACACACACACACACACACACACACACACACACACACACACACACACAC
>JBCEWB010086925.1:0-12614 GCA_039654565.1 Peronia peronii
TGGATGGATGGATGGATGATGGATGGATGGATGGATGGATGGATGGATGGATGGATGGATGGATGGATGGATGGATGATGGACTTTTCACTTATGTCACTACATGTGAATGATAAAATACAGAAAACCTGGACCAGACCCATGAAGATTCAGGCCTTGGTACGGGTCTTTTTTTTTTTTGGTATATGTCAAAGATGTTTGAAAAAATAATTGTTTTCCCATTTCATTATCCGTGTTCTAACTGATAACTATGACCTTTAACCATGTCTACCTGTAATTTTTCACCACATTCTGGAAACTCCTCAAATGTCGACGTTCTTCTTGAACCAGGACGTCCAAAAATCGGACTTCTGTGCCTTTGCGTAGTCTCTTACTGACGTCATCCCAGGCGGTCTGAGCCAGGAAATAGGTCACCAGGAGCGTATAGATCACCAGCATAGGGGCAATATAGCCCTTGAGTCGTTTCAAGATGTGTGCCATGGCCCACTGGCAGACTGGGTACAACGGCGCCTTCTCATGTCATGTTTGTAATTTTCCCGACTGCCAAGGAAGTTATCTTTCGCACCTGTAAGGTAAAACAAACGATATGAAAAGGCGAATGCTCTAAGGAAGAAATTCGGTGCAATTTAAAAGTGAATCACTTCGCTGTTGATCTCCAACTCTTAGCGAAATTGCAGAAGTGTTTTATCTTCATAGGATGATATTTATTCATGTTCAAGAAATGATTGCTTAGGGCTGAAATGGAAATGTTGTCTGGAAAGTAATTCATAAGCAAGGTATTATCAACAGTTTTGTTTGTTTGTTTGTTTGTTTGTGTGTTTGTTTGCTTTGCTTTTGTTTTTCTTCTTGTTGTAAACCGGCCCCTTGCTATTTCACAGCGCCAGAAGTTGCGTGATGACGTCAGCACCCACTCCTTCCTCACATGGAGTGTCTCCCAATGAAAACTTCCATTAAGTTTTCCCCACGTTCTAAATAAATGGCTCACTTCTACAGCTTGTGCCGTTTTATCCGTAAAGATTTAATTGTCCTGAAAAAAAAAAACCACCCCAAAACTATTGAGCACTCCCTGACACAGATCCTTTTTTACTACTTATAGTTTCTGCAGCTTATCCTGAGCTGATCTCACCCTGACCCCACGAACTGACATCTCTGTTTACAACTAGGAATTTGAGTTTACTCTGTGTCTTGGAAAATGCTTAATGCCATCATATTATGAGGAATTGTTTGGAAGAAGTGTGTGTAAGCAAAATCTCACTCAGTGATCCCGAAAGGAAAGAGTTTGAGAATGCCAGATGATAGCTCAGCCTGAAGGCTAGACACAAAAACAGATGCTCTATCCTCTGAACCTCCTCAAATCCTCCTTTATTCTTTCACAACTGAAACCGCAGATGTTTTTAATTCCACATACTTATAAGTGGAGGTTCACAACTCTAATGTTATTAGGAATATGTTGTAGGCCTAGATTTTGATCGTCATTTTTAGCAATACAAAAGACAAGGACCATATAGATGAGACTGACCAACTGCCCAATTCTCCGGATTCACATGTAGTAAATTGCACACACAGGTGGGGTCACAACAGCATCTTTAACTCTTTAAGACCAAGAGTGAGAGACTGAAAACTAAGAGCATAGTGCGTACTTTATGGGAGAAACTAGCTTCAGAGCACAGGGTTTCAAAATACAACAATTGTTAATCAGCACAAAGGGTGTCGTAGAAAGCTTGTGGATATTTATTTGAGTCTCAAGATAACATTATCGTCTTGCTTCAATCAAAGTTAGCTCTGGGTCGTAGAGTGTTAATCATATATGTGAAAAAGCCGTATTTCGTGCATCTTCATACTAAGCAAATCATATCTCACTGCACTCCCAACCAGCCCAGCACACTGAAATGGCTTGTTAGCAATAACATTTGCACTTCTCTAATCTCCTCCGACAAACGTTCTCTGTTTCACATGGCACTTCTGTTATCGCAATGAATGGAGTAGAAACGACGGGCGGGGAAAGTCCTGGCAAAAAGAGGAAGTGGGGAGGATGGGGGGGGGGGGGGGAGGGCAAGGATAAATAGGTAAAAATAATAATAATCATAATAACAATAAAATAAGTGCATTTGCGGGTTGAAAGAAATGGGAAAGGTGTGGACTTTATGCGATAATGACGTGAAAGGCTATCATGTGCTATCATGTGACGCCGTAAATCTTTTTGCTTAGTGCAAGAATCGATCATGCAAAAGGAGGGAATAGAATTAAATAGAATTAAATTAAATGTTCTCTATGAAATGCCTCTGGAAACGTGAGCCTTTTGACAGTAAAATATAAAATGCAAACAGAAAAGTTTATCCACGCTGCTGATAAAGCACATTGTTGGTCATTGCCAGTGAGTCTCCATTATGATCATGGCTAACACTGCAGAAATGCTTTGTTCCCCTCGGTGGCCTCCGAGTGGAAGTGTAAGCATCAAGTTTAAGCAGCTACGACTGACAACAAAATGACTGATGAATACTTAATGCTCTTGGCTGAATAGTTCTAGATTTATGTTTTTGACAGAATGATGAACTATTACCCGCCGGGAAGGACTGGTTAAAGATTTTGACCTAGTTTATTTTGGCAAATGTGAACCATCTTTTTCAAGCCTTTAGATAATTAATCTCCGAGAGCGCTGAGGCCGGTTTTTTTTTTGTTGTTTTAAATTATTTCTACCTGCTGAAAGCTCGTCTTGAAAATAAATCTTCTCCCATAAGAGCCTCTGACAACATCGGCTGTCAATTTGCTCAAGTAAATTTTCTCAGGTGTTGATTGAGATTTTAAGGCCTATTATATTACGTTGGGCAGGATCTGTTAGGTGGCTCACATGTGTCAGCGTCATGGGGAAGGGTTTTCCAACTTGAAGTCGATGCCGTCAGCCCTCAAAGACCCGGAGAAACTTCGAAAACAAAATGATAGTGTTGTTCTATGAAGTTTGAATTTCTATATCTTCAATATGAGATCATCTATGCTTACTGTAAATGGCCTGCTTTAAAAATCTGCCTCCTAAAATGATATTCCCATATCAAGTACCTAACATAGCATTAGTTTTTAATTCAATCTTTCGAAACAGTTCTAGCCATCTATCAAATAATTATATCTCAGTGCGGCTTAGGCTTCTTTTAATGTAGCTGTTTGCAAAGGGCCGTTTTCCTGTGTCTCTGCCTTTTGTCGGGCGAATGGACGATATGAAACAAAAAATGTAAATGCAATTTGCCCTGAGCAAGGCGTTACTTAAAAATAATAAAAAAGATATTTCAGGATCGCCAGTCTCATTGAATGTGTGTTGGATCGGATTTTGTTATGTAGTTCTGTCGCATCGTACCACTGTGGTCATCACATGTAAAAGAAACAGACCGAAAATTCACTGCCGACCGGTTTATAAAGGTTCAATGTGAAGCCAGAAAGTTTTCACAAACTGCAGAACACTAAGTTTCCATATTCATGCCACTTATCAGTGAAGTGAGAATTCCACTGCTCTCCTTATTGCCCTAGTTAGCATTGTCTCCCGTGACATCCCAAATGGCATAGATTAGCGGGCTTGCAAAGATCTACGTCAGTGTATGAGACTCAATCATGTCCCACGCTTTCACTCTGTCCATTAAGGTTTTCCATCGGAAGCTACATAAATCACTAATAGTTTCATGAACCAAATCTCCTCGCAGCTCGACCTGTTGGAAAAAAAAACATCTATTCTGCCATTATCAAGAGCCCGGCGTTATGTCAATGCAAGCCATTCACAGTCGGTCGAGTCTTGAAAGACGAAATAGAACATACCCAGACAGGGGTGTTACTTGTGTGTTTTTCAATATCAAAAGAGAACCCCTGTGTCTAACTATGCTTTAACCTTTTCACTGCGTGAATAGCACAGCGTATCTAGACATTTACCCTTACTGTTAGTTTTCATGTGAAAATTTAAAAAGCTTGAAAATAGAATAACTTAACAACTCAAAGTCCTCTATAACTTAGAACATTATATTCTTAGAGCAGTTAAATGCAGTGAGGTAATGTTTGATTTCTTTAACTCCTTTTCTTCAGATGGATCCGCCCTGATTATCTGGCGATGATCACAGAGACCCTCGTAATCGTCTTGGGCGATTCACTTGTTTGCCCCAAACTCGGTGCGTTTATTTTCCTGTAGTGTTATAGCCTCTTGGCATCGTTAAGGTTAACTAGAGAGACTATATTTTTTTATTTCAGAAAGAAACAGAAGTTGTGTCTCGCACTCCACTTTTATAAAGACATTTTTGTTAAGCCAATAAATCTGCGTGCAACCTGTACTATTGATGCTAACATTTGGTCCGAAGAGAGCAGATTTTGTGTGCCGTTTAGAAGTTCTCACACCCTTTCAGAACCCACAATTTATAACGACTTTTCAGCTGGGCAGTTGTTAATAGACATCAACTCTCCTCCCGCCCTCCCTCCTCCTTGCTCTTTTTCCAACCTTTTCTTGCCCCACCCTCCTCCCTTCTTGCTCTCGAATCCTTTGTATAGTTATATGAGGTCAGTATAAGCCATGCCAGTACATGGAACGAAACAAAATGTAAGATTCTCGTTATTTCCCCAATGCTGCATAGCCCAAGTTTTTGGTTTTGGTTTTGTTTCATTTGCTTTAAACTCTGTCTGAAGTCATGGGTGTGCCACTGACAACTTAAATTGTGTCATGCGTCATGTCATGGTTATAGCAGGTGAAGACTTGTCTAAGTACTAACCACGTTGGTCGTTGTCTGACTGTGGCAAGCATGAAGTGTCCGACCAGACAGTCAAGTTTTCTCCTTAAGATGACAAATACACACAAATAACAACAAAATATGTTATCATGCTGAACACAATTTCCAGGCTGTAGAACTTTGTGAAATGTAAAAATAATGTGTTGAAATCTAAAAAAAAAACATTTTTCCTTATTTTTGTGTAGAAACTGGTCCACTTTTGTATTCGCCCTCCGTCTTCAATATCAGTCCCAGAAATAAACGGAGGTCACTGAATGCACTCTCTGTTCTGAAGTCAAGATCACAAAGTCACACACAGTCTGTGACTGGTACGCGACCCTGTTTGCCTCTGAGTCTTTATAACAATCCCGATGAGCTGTGACGATTACAACATTTAGATGTCCAAAAAAGGAAGAAGGACGTATGTTCGCTTTTTAGACAATGACTTGGAGAAACTGAAATTTAGTTTTCCTAAAACTTAAATGTTTTTTGTTTTGTTGAAATTATTGATTCAAACCATTGCTTTGGACAACAGTCATGGCTGTTTCTTCTGATCTTTGTTGGTGGGATATCTAAAGCTCAGGACTGAACTTCTTGACCATTTCCATTAAAATATTAAACGCTGGGCATCTGTTTCTCTTCCCTCTTAGTCTTCAATTTGTTTTTCAGTCTACATAATCTCTCTCTCTCTCTCTCTCTCTCTCTCTCTCTCTCTCTCTCTCTCTCTCTCTCGTCTTTCAGTTTCATGGGAAATTACTATGCATTATCTTTTCGCTCCCGCTCTTACACATTGTGATTGACGTGCTAGGATAATTTGAGTTCTACACGAGACTGTACTTGACAGGAAAAGCAATAATGAATGGCTCAGGTTTAAGAATTTTATTGTTATTATTTATAAATGGTAACGATTTTTGCCGCGCAGATAACAAAGCGGTTCAACAAGTTTCTCCACCCTTATGATCCACTCTAGATGTCTACATTCTGTGGAAAACCGTGACAGATAGTGAGCTGTCTAATCTGCCAAAGACTGTTTTACTTAATACTCAATTATCCTCTTGCGGAGAACTGGTTTCTTAACTGTCTTTGTTATACAACAGACTATACTCAGAGTAGCAATACTGTGGGCACCCTGTAGCTACTCGTCACTCAGTTAGTTCATAATTTAATCCTCTATATTCCAGAGTGACATATCTTACCTGATACATGCTATTATAAATGGCTTCAGAAGACTGAAAGCCAAGAACATGTTGGGTGATTAATATGAGAAACTAATAGTAGAGCACAGACTTATGATGCAAGCCAATAACCAGTTAGCTCAAATGTGCTCATTGCCTGAAAGTGTCCGAGGAGACCATAGAAATGTTAATTTTCATTTATATTGAGGAAATAACAGCTTAGGTCTGCACGGCAAATAAAAAAAAAATGAGTTGTATGACAGAAAGTTACGGAAAGTTGTTCCATAACAAAGTTAAATGAGCGATGTTTTGAGCAAATCGGCCCCATGACAGTTCTAGGGTTAAAAGTTATGAAAATTCGACTCTGCTCGGGGACATTTATCTGCTTTCATTTTGTTACAAAAAGGTCGAAGAGGATGAATGCGGTGCCATCAAGAAAACTAATCTTCATCCTAAGTAATTCCGGATAATTCTAACTCAGTTGCCCATAAATCTTTTACACCACAACGGATGCGATAGACTTTGCGACAACATCATTCTTTCAACACCAACGGCAGGTAGCCCGTCCACGTTTATGGCTGTAGATCTACACTTAAACAGTGCCACCTCGACATTCCGTTTCGCTACATGTTTATGTACAGCTTGAGAAGCGGACCATATGTCTTGAAATCCGAATCTTTCTCTCTCTTTCCCATTTGCTGAAGTGCTTTCTATTCTGCCATCACGCCCAGCTTTTACAGACAGATGTATACGACAATGCATATCGCAACATTGCAAGCAAACTCTCCGTCTTTACTTTCAAGATAGAGGGCGCTCGGCGTATTTTTTTCACTTTGGAATGCATGTAATCTAATGCAACCTGGGCAACCAAAGGCACAGAGATCTCATTACAAACTGGGCAGATTTTTTTTAACCCATTTTGCGCTGTTCTCTGCTAAAGACAACTTTAATCTGGTCATCCTGCCCTCATGGCAAGCTATTCTCAGTCCAGAGCATGGCCAACACAAAGCCATTCAGAAATGAGCGGGTCCAGCAGACCTTGGCAATTATTCGGATCTGGTTTCCATTCCATATGGAAACTGTAGAAAAATGATTTCATAGCCGTTCTTTTTTTCCCACCTGCTTTTGTACCAGAGTATCTTTTTTTTAATTTCTGCATTATCAAGGCTATATCAACTGAAATGAAAATATGTATGCATAGCCTTATTCTGACTTTTTCCCCATCTCATAATTCTCTTATCCAGGTATTTTTTACCTTAATTTTCTGCTTGTCTGCCTACCTATCTATCCATCCATCCATCCGTCTGCCGGCCTGTCCTATCTACCTATTTTACCTATCTACCTATTTATCTACCTGCCCACCGACCGACCGATCTATCTAAATATCTATCTGTATGTCTGCCTGCCCTCCTGTCTGTCCAACTGCTTGTTTATCTGTAAATCTACCCGTCTGTCTATCTTTCTGCCTGTGCATTAGTCAGTCTGTCGATGTTTCCTCATCTCTGTGACTCAGCATCACCATAATCTCCTGAACATTTTTGTTTTTTTTTTTTTACTGAATCAACCTGACTCAATACGCTCTTGTGCGATTTTCCACATACACGAATAGAATCATAGCACTGTCGTTTTTTTTTTCCTTTTTTTTTTTCACGTTCACATGTCACGCCATGCTGTCATATCATGCTGTCACGTCATGCTGTCATATCATGCTGTCACGTCATGATGTCGCATTCACTAACCTCTCAGCGATGGAATGAACGTTCTGACCAGCAAAGTCAAAGTTTGGTCAGTCGCTCAGAAAGTCACACTCTGTCTGGTGACACGTAAATGACGGCCCCAAAATAAACAATTTATTACGGTCCTCACAGGGAGGACATGTACATCCTATTATTTGCTCCCTTGGGAAACGCGAGGCCTGACAATCCTCATTTCTTCTCCCTGTTTTCTTCCTTTATCTCTCCCCCCCCTTCTCTCTCTCTCTCTCTACCACTGCCCACTCCCCACTCTCATTCCCACCCCCTCCCCCTTCTTTTTCGTTTTCTTTTATTGTCTCATTTTCATCCTCTCTCTGCTTCTGTCTATATATTTCTCACTCTTACTCTCTGTTTCTCTCTTTCTCCGTGTAGCATCTGATTACCTCCTTCGTTCTACTGCTATCCTCTCTCTTCCATCCCCATATCTTTCACTAGTTCATATATCCTTCTGATCTTTTCTTTCTATTTCTCTGTTTTTTCTCTCTTTCATTGCTCCTGTCTTTCTTTTTTTTTTCTCCCTCGCTCGCATTCTCTCTTTTTCTTTCTCCTTCATACAGCCTCCGTTCATCAATTTCTTTTTTTTTTTTTCCCTTCTTATCATTCTCCCTCCTCCCTTTAATCATTCATCTGCATTATTTCCCCTCTTCTCGTTTTTTTTTTCTTCTCAATTTCGTCTCTTCTTTTCTTTTTGCGTCTGTTTATTCCCCCCCCCCCTCCCCCCCCCCCAACTCCTCTCACCTTTTCCACAAGCCGTCTTGGGTAGCATGAGTGCTGATGGAATTTCCGTATATTTTTCTCCCCTATCTCCCCCCCCCCCTTCCTTTCCGCTCTCTCTCTTTCTCTCTCTCTCTCTCTTGCTTCATTCCTCCCTCACTATTTTCTCTCCATATCACTCAGCAATCACGCTTCCCCTGTTACATTCTACGAGTGTCCGATTTATACGATCATCTTCCTATTCTACAGAAAATTTCTACTGGCTGTTTTTGTTTAGATCCGCCGTGCGAGTTCTACGAATAAAAATTCAAGACAACATACGGAGAGTGAAGGAAGGACAGTACAAGAGAAGGAGTGGGAAGAAGAGACACAGAGAGATGAGACAGCAGGAGGGCAAATAAACAAATAGACAGAGGTCATACCGACAAACGAACGGACAGACAGACAAAGAAACAGACAAGAGACAAACGAAGGACAAACAGATGGACAGACAGACATAGAGAGAAAAAGCCTAAGGGAGAATTAAGAAAAAGGGGAAAGGAAGAAAGGAAGGTAATTAAGTAAAAGACTAGATCTAAAATAAAAAGGGCATTTAAACTTGTGAGATGCAAAAGAGGATGTTTGTCTTATAACTTCTACATCATTCTCTCAATACCAGATTTGATGTTTTCTTTCTTGTTCTGCTAAAGCCATCCAGGCAGTGAAGGAGACAACAAAGACAACTCAAAGATCACGTTACAGAGGCAACATGTTGGCCGTTAGACACATGAACGCTATGTCGGTGCTCACGCTAGATAGTGTGCACTGTGTCAGATGCTCCTCGACTAGGCAAGCCCGCTGTCTTGCCGATCCGCTATCGCAGCTTATCATATCTCGCTAGATATTTGTCATAGAGCTTGTTACTGATTCTCTGGATCTCCAGATATTCGACTATGTCAGTGGTTCCCAATGTTTTTGCATTCGTGACCCCTTACCCCAAAAGCTTGAAACCCATGCGACAACCTATTATCAGGTGTTTGATTTACATGTTATTTTCTGTGACTGCACTTGCGGACACATTCACACAGGCACTCACACTCACAGGCATGCATACAGGCACCCTCAGTGTCATCTAATGACATTGGACCGCTGTAGCACACGTTTTTTTTGTTTTCTTTTTTTTTTCACTGAAACAAAAAATAATGATAATAAAATGTGCAGGAAATGTAACTGATAAGTGGGTCGCGACCCACCCGTTGGCAACCTTTGGGCTACGTTATTCCTCTGGCTAGTGACCCAGTGACCTAGCCATCCAAATCACTAACTATCTCGGTAGCTAGTTATCTTCTAGCTATCTGGCTATCCCTCTGGCTATTCTTCCAGGTAGCTATTTGGGATTTCGCCGGAGAGCAAAGACCTCAGTCACGGCGCTCCTTCCCCCCCCCCCTCAACCCCCCCCCCCCCCACACACACACACACCTCCATTGACTAGACATTCCACGCTAATGTAGCAGGGCTGAATCTATATATAATCATACCGTATTGTCAGCGATGACGGACTAAAAAAAAAAAAAAAGAAAAAGTTTCCATTATGTTTGTTGCGTAAATAGAATCTGTCACTGTCTCGGTGCTGTTATTTCACAAGGCATGAGCGATCATGATTTCACGTTCTCCAGGTTATATTAGGTGATCCTCTCAGTATCCTATACCATAATGTCGATTCACAGCACATTTTGTTTGTCTTTGGATGAGTTTTTAAAAAAAATGCACATAACCATTTTGTATGATAAAAATGTAACCGTCAGATTAAAACTTAATAAAAGAAGGTTGTAAATACCAAAATTCATGTAATGACAAATTGATAATTCCATACTTATTTGAAGCCGTTGGAATTGACAAGTTAGTGGATGTGAACATGAGGTCTATGTTCCCAGAAAGATTTCTTCCGGTCTTTCCGTTGTCAGTAGTGAGCTGACATAAGTTAATTAAGTCAAATACATAGCAGGTAATGGTAACTGCATATACTGTATTCTTAATAATGACGGCAGTGCTGGGCGCAACATAGCTGTGATCCTGCTGACGCGTCATCAAATCCCAATACAAACAAACAAACATTATGGAATGCCATTATCTAACACCACCGTCTTCCCGCAATCCCTTCATTTCAAAAAATGTTCATCATGAAATGTCGTCGTTTTTGTTTTCGTTTTCAGATTTTGGCCGGTGATGAAATAACAAGATTCCCTTAAACCAAGTTACACTTGACGTTCGCTTGAAATACCACGTGATTTGTAAGGGCTGACATGAGGAAGAGAGGCCTAGTTTTGAAAGAGAAGATTGTTTTAAACAAAACAGTTTTCAACAGTAGATCGCGCTGTAAAGTTTGATAACAATAATAAGAGGGGGCATCAATTATGAACAAAATTTCTAACAGAGATTCAGCATTTGCATCTTTCGTGTAGAAAGTGTGGCTGGAGGGAGAGGCCTTGTAAAGAAATAGTAATACAAAGAAATGTTCCCATCCCTCCACTCGCCGCCAAGATCTAGAAACGTTTCATGCAGTATTTCTTCTTTCTTAAACCCGTGGTTTTCTTCAGATCTCCAAAGCGACACATACAACACCAAGAACATTTAATTCTGTATCGCTACTGAGAAAAAAAAACTGTCGCCATGACAAGGTATCGTCCAATAGTTGGAAATATATATTTGGAAACTTCAGTAATCACTAGTTCTGGCAGTGAATAAGTTAAGGGGATTTTCCAGTTGCTATAATGAACAACTTTCGTTAACTTCATAACCAAAATATAGCATTTAATCTGTATGTTTTCATGAAATGTAAGGACTGAGATGTCATTCTTATCATTGATCAGACCGAAAGTAATTTGTCAGTGCTGTAAATAGCCTAGAAAATTCATATGACGCATAATATCACGGGCTTAATAGTTGTTGAACATGCCGGAAACAGTGATTAAACTTGTCATGTCGTTGAATGAGGAGAAAAATCACTGGAAATAACACTTAACGAAAGCCGTTACTGGTGAAAAGGATGTTGTCAAAGAGGGCATTTGTGTTTGTCAAATATACTTGATATGGTGGGAAGTGGAAAGTTTTAAGAAGATATGACTTTACACTTCCGTTGTTTTAATTCAACAGGAAACAGGGAGGGCTGTGAAGGAAATGACCAATATTATGTGAAAAATGAATCTGTACTCACATGCCGGTCGCACACATATAAGTTTGTTTAATATGTGTAGCCCCCTCTCTGGCTTTTCTCTCTCTCTCTCTCTCTCTTTCTCATCTGTTACTATCTCTCTCTTTTTCTCTACCTCTTTCTCATCTGTTACTCGCCCTCTCTCTCTCCCTTTCTCTCTCTCTCTCTCTCTCGCTCTCAAATTCTCTTTTCCTTTACTCTTTATAAGCTGGTCTACCTGCTGGTTGTTCTAGCTGCTTCTTCATATTTATGTGTTTGTGTCGGTTCTTGAACTTCACGTTCTCTTTCCGTCTGACTCAAAGCCTCCTGTTCATCCATCTCTCCACCAACCACCCTCCATCCTCTATCCATCCGTCCACTTATCCGTTTGCTCGTCTGTCTGCCGGTTTGCACGTATCTATCTACTTATCATTATGTTTATTATTTATATTCATTTTAATTAATCTACTTGTCCTGTTAATCATTAGGCGTATCGTACTATTTGCACACCAATCAATTCAATACATAATTTCAAATCATTGCGAAAATGCGAAGAGAATAAAAGGCAAAGAGCAGAAAAAAGTACAATTATTGTACGCTTACCTCAGACGGGGACACATCTCCGTTCTACATCATTTTATAACAACCAGTCTCGCTGAAGCTGCTTAGCATTCCCGCCCCTGTGAAATAGAAAAGAACGACACGCTAATTAATGACTAACACCACCGCTGTAGATCCGACAGTCCCTACTACAAATGACACTTTGCTCCACACACAGTGAACCTGAATGAGGAGACACCGAACACCGGGAATGTCATCTTCACTCAGCCACGACCACGGCCAAGCACAGCGAGGGAAGATCGGCAAACAGTTGAAACACTTAATGACTCTGCCGCCCCCGCTTAAAAAAAAAAAAGGAAAAAGAAAAATCATGCCCATCTCGTTATTGCCAGAGCAGAAACAACAGAAAAAAAAGAGGGGGGGGAGCCAATAAACAAACAAAAATATCTATCTATCTATCTATCTATCTATCTATCTATCTATCTATCTATCTATCTATCTATCTATCTATC
>JBCEWB010086936.1:0-10419 GCA_039654565.1 Peronia peronii
ATCTATCTATCTATCTATCTATCTATCTATCTATCTATCTATCTATCTATCTATCTATCTATCTATCTATCTATTATATATATGCTACTCAAGCAGAGGAAATGAGTAAAAATTTAATTTGTTTAAATCTAGAGTGGATGGATGTTAAAGAAAAGAGAAAATGAGTATACTATAGTTTGATGAAAGAATTACTTAATTGCTACGGAAACTTTTCTATACCAAAATATTCACGTAAAAAGTTCACTTCTGTGACCGTGAGGTCAGTAAAATTCCATTTTCTCACAGGCGTCCCCGTTTCACGTCCAACTTTGTTCACGTGTGTTGGAGATTTGGCCGTTCAAGCTTTAGCCAATTTCGGCACAGTCATGGTTACTATCGCGAAGAAACGACAACATAAAATAGTAGCAATTCTTCCTTATTTTGCAGGTCCCATTAAAATTCATCCAAATCTTCAGTTCTCCTACATGAAACATTGAATATTGGTTACTTTTACTGGTTTCTTCAGGACTCAAAGAAAAAGAATGTGAAATTTGTAAAAAGACAACAGAAACAAAGGTCCGCCTATAGAAGTATTAAAACGTAAAATACAGCTATTAAAGAGCTCTTAAAACAACAACAAAAAGAACACACAGGCATACACACATGTTTATATCCACAAAAAATATTTCGCCCTGCTGAGGAGAGGGAGATTTTCTTTTCGCAATAAGCACGGGATTGTAATAAGAAAAGACAAGAAAGGAGAAGGCAAGATAAGATAAATTAAAGAGACAAACCTTATTTGTCCTCAAAAAAAAAAAAAGAAAAGAAATTCTATTTACAGATGATGAGACACAACTTATATGTAAGATACATTCACACTTACATGCTGACAAATATATCACGGAAAGCAATCGGAACAAGGCAGATTTAAACAAAAACTTAACAAGTGTATACTGGTGGCGCAGAAATGAGTTTCTGTAATGCTCACGAGTTGTCTTTACATGCAATACTGTATTTCTTCCATACAGTCACACTGCAAGTATTTCAAGGGTTAAATACTCACATTTTTACAGAGAAACAAATCGGGCATCGCAAGCCATTTGGATTACACGATCCATTCCAAAGTAGTCGCTGTCATAATCTGTTAGTTTGAGAGACAGAAATACATAACGGTGCTAAGTCGAATTTTTCTTTTGAGTAGACTATGTCATGTACTCTGTTATATTTACGAGACCAGCCTTACGCTACCTAGCCCTTCATTTTTTTAGCCAAGAAAATGAAAGAACTATGAACAAGTGAAAATACGCTTAAGTCTACTTCGATAGGTGTCAAAACATAGGACCATAATAAACAACTACAGTTTTCTCAACACTAGAATCTGAGCATTTACTACCTTTTACATCTACCAGTACTCCCCTCTTTTGGTATTTTGTGCATCATACATGTGCCACACCGAGGTCAAATATGCACATGCATTGAACCGTTCTATATTCGATATCAAATGAACTTTCTATAACCCAGAAGATATCAGGAAATGTTGTCAGATTTGGAACTATCAGGCCAATTCTCAGCGTCATCAATAATAAATGAGCAGCTTTCACAATATAATAGAGGGACCAGTTTCTGAAATATGCTGACAGAATTGAAGATCCTAGAGTGAAAAGAACGTAAGTCAAGTTTGAAAGAAAAGAGATCTTATTGCTATTTTAGTTATTCCAGTTTTACATTTTATGATATTTGGATACTTGACCAGTAAATTTTGAGTGTTAATTTCCCCTGATTTACAACAACAACAACAACAACAACAAAAGATTTTGGCTCCATTTTGGTCTTTTTTTTTTTAACCTTGGCTCAAACTGTCTGAAATTTGACACGTATTTTTCGCGCTGGGAGTTTCCTTTGATGTTCAAACTATTGCAAATTGCACAAAATAGTCTGTCGATAACAATAATCATATCTACAGTAGTGAGCATGGGAGGTCTATACATAAACAAGCCCTGAGTCACGAGGATGGTTACTGCTTACGTAGAGACAGTCTGTGAAAGTGTAGACCAAGCGAGACCAATTCAATGGGTGGAAACTTAGTGTCGAATGTACAGGTTCAGATCGGATTTGCAATCCTCTTAGCAGTTTCCTGTGGGACTCGTAATGGGCCTTATTAAATAGGAAACGGTGGCATTTCGCGGCCTTTCACACACTGTTCATCCGTCGGACCCTTTCACACCATACACTTCCTTTACTCTCTTACTCTTTTAGTGTTGATTGAGCATAGACACTGGAAGGTGTTTACGTATAGTCGTTGTTTACGTCAGTCAGGTACTAATTTTCAGCTTAATTTTTTTTGCTTCAAATTCCATCATCAATGGGGTTGTACATGTAACTTAATTGCAGCATGATAATGTTATTGAACAAGTTCCAAGTTCAGCTCTTAGAATATTTATGTCTCCACTATGTTAGCGTTGTTGTTTTAAACTCTATTTTCAGAAACGTTATAACTCCAGCAGCATCCTATTGTTATTGTTTCAACCTCCCTCAGCGGAGGAGTTACGACTTTAGCCTGTTGGCCTGTTGAATTATTATAAAGCGCCTTTTTCAGAAGATTTTCGACCTTGTCAAGTTGCTGTTGTTGCAACAAGCCTCACTTTTTGAAGAGTTAATTGAAACATGCTATTGATGTTTCAAGCTTTTCTCTGAGTTTCATGATATCACTAGCATTTTATGGTAGTGGTTGTTTCCTCTCCGAATGGGTTATTTTCAGCATTGTTGCTTTATGGTTGCTATTATTTCGACCTCTCATTCAAGAATAGTTTTGATTCCAGCATATTATTTTTTGGTTTCTAAAACCTTTTTCTGAGAAGATGTATAACCGCAGTAGGCGGTTATTAATTTCCTGTGCATTATAATGAAATTGACAATGGATCCACAATGACATCCGACCTCTCTCCCTATATTTGTTAGGTTGCAAAATAGTCAAGATCGTGCTGATGCGCCGTTAAATCCAAACCAAAATCTAAATATCCGATCTATATGAATCAGACCATGTTCAAGCATATATATATCAGAAAGTGAAAAGACAAGCCTCTTTTACATAAGTACTCTCAGATCAATAACTCATTATTGTGTATCGATTTTTCTTACTCTTGTCATAACTGCTGTTGTCTCAATCGGTATAAGGTCCACGTTATGACCACACGTTTCAGTAACATCGTTAAAGGCAGCGTCGGATCATCACTAATTCTGATCAGTGTATGTAATGGGCCTTGCATAATAATGAGCTCTTCAGTACCAGAAGGACGTAAAGTTAAGTTGCCAGAATTTTTACTCAAAATGACTCAACTTAAATTGATAATTAATCTAGTATGACGTCTACCATTACGTTATTGACAGATACAGTCTATTGGCTTCTCCTTGGAAAAGAAAATTAAGATAAACTGCGGCATTAGGGCTAATGTGCTTATAAAGTGACATAACAGCTCACCATGTTTTCACATAAAAGAAGTGTGTCATAGAAAAGGGCAATGAACTGGGGCCATAGCTCAAAAGCACGATATCTAAGACGGGTGGGTGAAAATAAGAAGAGCGGGCTTTCTTCAGACGTTGGGACAAGCTCTGTAGACACTAGCTACCATCTACTAGTAACCAGAAGTTTGGATCCGATTGATCTTTACAGTGCTTGTCTTAAGAAAGATTTGGAACTGGAGAAGGGAAGGAAGGAGGGGGTCAGATGTGGCCTTTCAGTAGATGAGAAAAAACTACCGAAACCAGTGAGGTGTTTAAGGCCATCTAAGTGATTTCTATTTGTGAAAAGTGCAGACCAAGTCGAAGTTACTAAACAGCACGTGCTTTGAAAACACCAAATATGCTTGTCAGACTTTTGTACTTTCAAGTGTCTCCAAATGCGTTGCCTGTAATCTATCATAACACATAATTAACTTTAGAGAAATATCAAGCGCAAAAATGGAACAGCAGTAATTTGCTATACTTACTAATGCCTTTCTTAAATGACAGTATAGAAAATAATTGTCTCCAACTTACAGAAATCATTTGTGGTTTTTCTTGCTTGATTAAGTTTTTTTATGTGAATAAAGAAGATTTTGAATAGCGAAAAAAAAAATTATTCGACGACATGTCATACCAGAAGTGGTAGTTTTAGACACTTTAAGATCCATTTTCGAAGGCTGGTGTCTTTGTCACAAAATTGATTGATACGAATAAGCTATTTCCTTCTTCTTAAATGACATAGGAGCAGAAATGTTTTACTCTGAAGATTTTAAAGTTTTGTTTCCTTGAAATGTTTCATAAAACATGGCATACTATCTCAAAAATGTTCAGATATTTGATTTAAACTTAAGAACCAATTTATTCAGCACAGATAGCTCTGTCTAAAACTACTATTTACTCACGGTATAAAAATTAAAATTCAACTTTTAGCACTTTTCCTGAAACCGTTGTGCATTGTTTCTCTTTTGTTTTTCCTTTACATTTTAGCCACTTTAGGCAAGTCATCGAAAAGTCTTGGCGTGGTTGATGATGTCAGTGTGGATTGTCGACAAGTTGCTGACCTTAATCTGACCTTGTCAGTGACAACACTGGCAATTGCTCAAGGCGATACTTTCACCATTTATCGAGAGAGTAAGTAAATGTATCATTATCACCTCCACACGATTTCAAGTGACTTTTGATATATTACAATAATTTATCACATGATAAAAGCCAATATTTTTACAAATAATAAAATAATTTTAAAAAAAAAATTACTAGCTAACGCTTATACTTGGTCCTCTTTCTCTCCCCTCCCACTACCCCTTTCCTTCTCTTGGTTTCAAACTACAAACACATTAAGAAATTAAAAACTCAACGGATGTTTATGGTTTTCCTGATATGCAGTTAACTATTGATCTAAGTATAGTTTTATTTTCCTTTATTCATGTCCCTGTACTTTTTTTTTTACTTATTTCCGTGTTTATAGTTTGTTTTTCGTTCAGTTGACATTTTAGCCAGCAATTTTCTCATTTAACGTGTTCAAACCACAAAACAAGCGGAAGTATTAAATGCTGTCGTGTCTTGAAATATGTTGCCAATTTTGAACAAAATTTTGAACCAAATTACATCTGTTATCAAGTTAAACATGACATGAAAAGTGTAAATCTCTTTTTTGATGAGCTAACACCCCCCCCCCTCCCCCCTAGTAAAATCACTAAGATTTTCGCTCATTGCTTAACACGTTGGAGTCTTTTGTATGCTTTGTAACATCATTCTGTGGCCATTAATATAGGCTAGACACTGGAAGGTTTGTCATTATTATGTTAATTATGTACTAGTTTTTATCTTCGATTTCCGTGTTTCAAGTTTTACTGTCATTTTGGTTGTACGTGTCTTGTATAGTAATGTGCCACTCTTGGACTTTGGACTAGAGTATATAATAAAAATCCGAAATGCCATAACTGTCAACAGCATCAATTCTCTTCTCAGTCCACAGCCTTCTGATACACCATCTAGACTTTATCATTGTCTCTCAGTCTCTGACAAGTACCGATGTTTTCCAAGCCATTCAAGATTCCAGACCCTATCAGACCAACACGACCGTCGTGGCAGTCAAGGTATAGTTATGTCTTATTTGTTTTCTGTAATCCTATAGGTGTTAAGGAGCCGATCTGCTTAAAGACAAGTCACGTTGATTATGCATAGCATATGAATTACTTTTCTTATCACCTAACTTATGTTTGGGTTGACAACGCAGAGATCAGTAGATGACTTTCTGGGCCAGTTAGATCTGCCCTCGAGTGATCAGAAACTCAATAAGTTCCAACAGGCACAGTCAGATGGACATAACTTTGTATGTAATATCCCATCAATCGAGAAGTGCAGTGAGATAGAAATGTGAATCATTACTTGCAACCAAATTTATGAAAAAAAAAGACAAGAGGAGAAAATACGGTGACAAAATATCGTTTTAGTTTGCCATTTAAAGTCTGAATTATCTCTTCTTGGATATAAAGAATCGTCATTTTAGAAATATTAGTATTCCCGCAGTTTTTCTGTCTGAAATTTTTAGGATTAATCACTGTTTTAGCCATGCCAAGAATATAATCTGTACAGATAAGTTGTCAGTTTTTTTTATCCTATCTTTCTTATTGTTTTCATAAGTCATTAATGTCATTATCCCCTGCATCATCATCATCACCACCACCAACAACAACACCAATAACAATGACAGGACCAACAAACAGCAAAAAAGAGATATAGGAGCATCAGGAAAAAAAAATTAAACAATGATAAAACATGCAGAACAACAATAATAACAGCAACAACAACAGCAATAACAGCAGTAATAATAACCATCAACAACACAACAATAGCAATAACAGTAATAATAAGAACAACAACAATAACACTAAGAAGGACAATAATCGACACAATTTTAGGGGCAGCAATAGAAAACAACAACAACAACAACAACAACAATAACAATAACAAAACAACACAGTAACAACCGCTACTGCAACAAGAACAACAAATAATATGAATTTAACAACTTTTTATGCCGAATTACAAATATTCAAATTGATCAAGATATATGTTGCCCTTTTGTAAAAGATGCGAAATAAATGAGAGCTTAATAACTCCACATGAAAGCCTGAACAATTCACAACTCTTAAATAAATTTAAATCTATATTTTAATTTAGAATCTGTATATTTCACAAACCACCGTTTTCCGAACAAGTGTTAATGTCTTCATTTGAATATATCAATATGACCTAACATGCAAAGTGTCTTGCTGTCCTGTCTGGTAGGGATACCAGAGCACGGTAATGGACTGGTGCAGTCTTATCAACCACTTTGGCATCGCCGTCTACGATGATAACATCACAGAAGCCACCTCAGTTCCCCCGGCGCCTTATTACTACGATGCCCTGACCCTTGCCCAGTGGAGCAACTGGTCAAGTAGGAAGGCCCAGGTGATACTGGACGTCATCCAACGTCTCTTGTGGGATCAGGTCTTTTTGTTGTACGAGGACGGATATGGTAAGCGGATGGCAGACAGTACTTTTTTTTTAATGGCTATTTTACGCAAATACGGGCCAATATGTTTTAATATTTAAGAAAATGAGAACCGTTGATTTGACGATGAATAGAGAACTAGCTGGGGAAGGGGGGGGTGGAGGGGGCGGGTCTTCAAATGAGATTTCGGTTTTAAAAATATTGATTTTGAAATTTTTCTTTTTCATGAAATTTCTGTTTCTAAACTTTGCGTGTATGGAAAACTGGCTTTGCTTTCTTTAAAGAGTTTGTAACATGATCATTCATTACTCAGTTTGTCTCAGCTGATATTTTGTTTTCAAGATTCTAGTTATTTGTGTTTCTCTGAACATTGGTAGATCATCGATGTTGGTCTAGCCCTGGGCTGTAGACACATACTTCCTTATGACTCCTCACCAAGATCTGGAGCTCAAATGTAGCAAAACTCCCATCAGATGATCTTCTGAAAGGAACTGAAAATGAAGGCTATGCAAAATGCGAAAAAACGTTCAGTGTTCCGAACAATGCTTCCATCGAGCATGATTTTGGACCATTCAACACTGCATCGGCCAATGAATTCTTACGTTTTAACACAGCAAGATATGACTGTCAATTATAGGTCTCCAGGATCAACAACACAAGCAATTTTCTGGGGAATCCCCCAAGCAAAAAAAAAGAAGTTCGAAGAGCAAAAATGGAAGAAAGGAAGAACGCAGATCCAAGACAGAGAAGAGAATGATACAGTAGCCAGGATGTTAGACATATGGATATACAACGACTTATGGTCCTATTTCTTTAAAAAAAAAAAAGGTTTTAGAATGACAATGCAAGCTCTCAGTTATTAAATGCCTTTGTCTCCTCAATAAATCCTTGCTTGTCTCTGTCCTAACTCTCTCTTCCTAACCCCAACCTCTGTTCATTCCCTGCCTATTTAAATATATCACTCAGTTTTACTTTTGTTATCCACAGAAGACTTAGTAAGAGACCTTGCCGATCTAACCTCCAAAGCTGCAGTAAAAGCCCAGATCGCTAAGGCAGAGGACTTAAACATTCTCCAGGACAACATCCTGCATTATTTTGAAGACGTCAACGATTTCCACGCCGTAATGATAACATCGTATCAAAAAGCACAGACCGTTCTTGAGACAGTAAGTCAGGATGCGGTCACGGCCCTCCCATAAAGACTCGTCACTTTTACCTGTAGGCAAAAGGAAGTTTTTCAATAAATGAGTTTGTGGCAGACAACAGTGAAGCATTAACTTAATGAAACAAAATAATAGCAACTCAATGAACAGGCAGATTATGCAAAAACAGTCTTTTCTTAAGAAATGGTGAAATTGTTTTTGTTTGTTTGTTTGTTTGTTTTTAAGTGGCACGTGCCCTTAATTAATTTGGTTATGTAACGGCGATCATTGCTAATACCATAACTCACAACCGAAAAGGAATGACAATGCATAACGATATGTTATGTTTTCTCAGTGAATTCAAACCATGTCCTTATGATATTATTGTTATTATTATTATTATTATTATTATTATTCCTTCTATTTTGTCTTTGTGTAAATCAGGAATCATGGCCCTTGCCTGTTAAATTGCAGAATTAGTTTGCATAACGTCAAAATTCTTAAATAGGGACAACAGCTAACCATGAATCCAATTTTTTATCATTAAAATTTAATGATAGTTCTCATTTTTTGCTCGCCATTTAAAATATTCATGCGCGTTAAGATAAGATAACTGGAGATAAGATATGGCAAGATAAGGTTTCTCCCTGAAAAGAAGATTCTTTTACAGTTGATGAAACATAAAACTAATAACAACACACAATGTTCTATTTCCATCTTTTTGTTTTTCCTTCTTCTTTATTTCTCCAAGCTGATTTGCTTTCAAACTTCCTGAATCAAAGTAAAATGATTTAAAAGTAATTTTACATGTCCCCCTCCTCCTTCTTTTTGATATGTTTTCTTTTGAAACAAAAAGTAAGTAAAGATTTGGATGGTTTAACGCAGACCTGAAATTAAGAACGATGAAGAGTGAAGTAAAGTAACATACAATAAACATAAAATAAAATAACATAAAAATTGAAATAAAACAATATAAAATAATAATATGAGAAAAAAATATAATAAAAAAGCACGTGTAAATTTTATACACAAAACAATAATATCTGCAATCGTGCGTAATTTCATTTTAAAAGATTTTTTTTCTTGTTATTGATTTTGTTTTTGTTTGTGTGCGTGTGTGTGTCAAAGTCAAACCTAAAATAACGACAGCTTCCTGATCACAGCCTATCACATGAAGAATCTAGGCCTATCTCTTTCACATCAATTCGATATAATTTGATTGCGGGAAATGTAACCTTGAGAGTAATATTGTCTTTAAAGGTAACATCCCCACTCCTCATTACATTTGCGCGTTTGGAATTAATACATTCGTGTTTGTTATTATATATAACCATAAGAGAACTTAATGGATCTAAACTAACTGTTAACCGTTGATGAATTTGTTATAAGGCTTGAAAAGAAACATTGACACAAGAATAATTTTGCATGAATAAAGCTGTTTTATGCTCCAAAGTCCATTTATTTTACTGCTCTCTCGTGGCAACCATGAAAAAAAATAAACCTCTACCATCACGCTTCCTATTCATTTTGCTTCACATACAAAGACCAGCTATATAGAGGGTCCATTTTCACAGCTTGGGTTCACAACCTATCCCGTAGCCTAGGGATCGTGTTGGCAATGCCCCTAATCCACTGGAAATATAGCTAGGTAAATGTACGTATTTAACTATTCATGAGCTAAGTCTTCTGGTTCAGCTGTTCCATTTGCCACCACGACAGACGAGCCCCGCGGTACACTGGATCAAACGGTGGGGTTTTCCTTGATCTCTGATAGATGAGTTTATCGATGAACGAATGGCTGGATTTTATTATTGGCATCCTCCAGTCTCGGTGATAAAAGAGTAGAATTCTGAAAAAACAAACAGAACAAAAACAAACAAACAAACACACAAACAAACAAACAATCAAAAACCAATCAAAGATTTGATGTTAGCTTTTTGTATATGACGGGTATTTTGCGGCATCAATATGACAGGCATTGATGTTAAGAAATAGTGCAGATGTTTGATGCGCTCGCCATTCAAACCGCCGTGATCTTAGACTGAAATTATACCTAAGCAAAAGCCGCACTTTCAAGAATCTAAAGCTGTTGTTTTTCTTTATGATTATCCCGAGACAACATGAATTTGGCATAGTAACAGCATTTTATTATATCTCAACATTCACGCACACACACATATACATATATACACGCACGCACACACACACACACACACACACACATATATAACCGATCTCTTTTTTTTTAAAAGGGCGGGGGGGGGGGGGGGGGCAACAAGCCTGAAATTTGGGTTT
>JBCEWB010086947.1:1233-12613 GCA_039654565.1 Peronia peronii
TTCGCGTTTTTTTAGCCATAGATTTAATACAGGACAGGATTTAGCAGGCAAAATCAGTGGAATTTGTCGTGTTGTCGTGTCGTCCTCAGGGAAGAACATGTTATTAGAGGAACAAGAATAACAAGTGGCGACCTTACCTGTGCTCAGCAGGCTCTCCCCCTCTCGCGTCGGAATCCATGATGCCTCGGAATAGCTCACACACCACAACAGACGGCTCTCACCATAATATCTCAACGGGACTAGCCCGCCACTTCAAACGCAACAATGAATGACGTGGTGCGCATGTCGTTATGGCAACAGTGAGGAACTTATGATAATGGCGGGGCCGTGGGGGGAGTTCGAATAAATCTCACGCGCTGAAAAATTTAATTCAATTGACGACACCGTTCTTTATTTTTCCTCCTCCCTGTTTCGATGGAACTAATATATAATATCTGAAATTTCCAATTTATGAAAGCAGCAAGATATTGATACTGTAGATGTAAAATTGATAGACGTATTGCCAACACTGAACGCCCGTTGATCTTCTGTGTGTGTGAAGATTACATTTTCCCACATCCAGTCCTAAATGTCGAATACTCGCACTTTACCACCGCGGACGACGCACGGCACAGCACAACACACGCACGAGGAGGAAGACCGTACCAAAGCCACACTCGTCTCGACCGTGCGCTTGGGTGTGAGTGGGTGAGCGAGTGAGTGAGTGAGCGACTCGTGGGGATCGGGGTGAGCGAGATTCGAGAGAGTGAAAAAAAGAGAAAGAAAGAGAGAGAGAGAGAGAGAGGAAGATGGGAGGATTGGCGGATCAAGTGAAATGTACCGTACTGTCGCAAAAGTAAAAACAGAGAACATCAGAAAATGCAAGCAAGAGATGAAACGCAAAACACAGCAGGTCTAGTGAGTCTGTCTTTCCCACACACCCATTCATACACACAAACACACATGGCATCAGTTATCGATCTTCGGGCTCATTTAGAAAGAGGATGGCCGGGGGATGGGGAGCAGAGGGGAAGGGAAAAAAGGGCGTGGGGTGGGATGGGGGGGGGGGGGGGGAGAAACGCTGCAGGACACAAGTTGTATGGAACGTTCAGACAAACCCCAACCTCCGGCGATAATCTACGGACCATTTTTAAAGCAACAAAAGGGATAACCCGGGCAGACTGTCTGTCTCCTTCGCACTTAACTGGATGGGTTACGTAGCTTAATGGCTAGCACTGATACAATTACTATTATACCGTAGATTGTCTTACATGCAGCTCTTAAATATTATGATGTGAAAATTACCACAAAAAGATTCAGTTAGCGCTGATCAAGTTATATCAAGACCAACCTTTGCATGGCTGTTACTGGTGTAAATCTACCGTGGATAGTTCTACTTGGTAGATGGCACTGATGTAATAATATAATCGACTTGGTACATAGTCTGACTGAGAACCAAACAAGTATAATATAAAACTTCTGCAGTTATACATATAATGCTCACATTATAAACCTGATATAGCTATGTTTAGCTGCTCCTAAAATTAGTCTATGACACTGGTTTTCTTGATAAGTAGAGTCCGTTTAACTATAAATTGTTTCCAATGTAACATACACAACCGGTATCGCCCTAGTTATACGTCAATTTGATGTTTATTGAGGTGTCGAGGGCCGGACATAGTGTATTTTAAGTTGAATGTGACTGTAGTCTACAAAATGACAGTGACTTACTCCAGCCTAGAGTGCCACTGCAATATCCAGGAAGAACTGATGAAACCCGAAATAATCTGAGAGTTATTAAATAATAATATCAATTCCTTCCATCAAAACCCTTTTTAGGGTGATAGTACGTCTGTGACTTAATTCGTCAGAACTGAGCATTTTCATTCTACTCCTGTGTAGCAGAACCTTAGCTCTAATGTTTAGGTACTAAAGTTACAGATCTGATTATTGTAGTTAAAATTAACTTGCTATAGTTACAGCATACACATTTTTTCAGCGATTAGAGTTACATTGTAATCCATGTCCTGGGTGGTTCGTTGAGATGAAGACACCGCAAGTGATAGAAAATACAGCTCTGTTTTGGAAATGCCAGGCAATCAGGCTGATTGCTCTTGCTCAGTCCGTGTCTGAGATGACTTCCCGCTGGAGATTGAAAAGCGAGATATAATAATATATCTAGTTTGTGTCTGGGTAGTCTTTCTTTCTGGCCATCTTAAATTTTGCACTAGTGTGGAAACAGTACAGAGAGCAGTTGTCACAGTTCTGACAACTGTGTGTGTGGTCACCGCTGACAGAAATGACTCATTCTTTTTTTTTTCCTCTTCGCTTTAAAATCGTCCACATTTAAATCGTTAAATTAGATCTGACAATTTTATAGGCTTGGGTTTGCTGGAGAAAAAAAAATATGACTCCCAAAAACAAGATTCGGAAACGAATCTATTTTTATTTACTATAAATGTCTTTAGGACTGTGGTTGAAAAGACAGTACCGGCTTTAAGGTATACTACAGACATCCTGTAACGGTCTACTCCTAGTCTGAAAAGACAGTTAAACAGTACAGGTTTTAAGTTGTACACAGACATACTATAGCTTAAGTTATAATAATTACAGATCATCCTTTAGCGGTATAGTCCTAGTCTGGAAAGACAGCACCACAGGCTTTACATTATACACAGACCATACTAGAGCTTAAGCTGTACAAAGATCACCATCCTCTACCGATCTGGCCCTGATCTGAAATGGCATTACAGGCTTTAAGTTATACAATAGATCAAACTGCATCTTAAGTTACTTTACAGACCATCATCTAGCTCATGCAGTCTGAAACGACAGGACAGGTTTTAAGTTTTACATTGTATTACAGACTATCCTTTAGTCCTAGATTTCTGGCATTTGCTACGCAGTCAGCTTGCTAAATGTCACAGCGACCGGAATTCGATTAAAGCAAAAACAGCAGTTACCGACATCAATTAGGCAGTGCATTGTTCTTGTTCTTATGCATTGCTTTTTTTGCGTCTTATTATTATGTCTACGCTTTTTTGCTTCACTTTTCTCTGTGTGCGTGTGTGTGTGTGCGTGCGGGGGGGGGGGGTGTGAGGGACGAGTTACTTTGGCATTCATTTACGAAATCGCCAAACCAAGATTTGAGTTGTTTTGCCCATGATAGTTTGCTCTGTATCGCTTGCATAACTGCACTAATCTGTATGTCTCCCTGCCGTATTGGCTTGATGTAATTAGCAGACCATTTAGGCCTTGCAGCATTTTGTTTTGCAAGGTTAAATAATAAATGACCAATATGAAATTGGATAAAATGGCATTCTGTGATGTTAGAACACTGTGGATTAGTCTTATGTATTAGAGCTGAAGACATGGTATGATCCTAACTTTTTTCTTCGCTTCCTCCTAGCTGAGATTTTATGAATGGAGCCGACTACTTATTCATTTCAATACACGCTTAGTCACAAGGAAAATGCCAAGTAATAGCTTTTATCTAGTGTCTTAATTATTTCATATTTCCGACTTTGTCATGTTCCCATTCCTTTATCCCTTTGTCCGTCCATCCATCCATCCATCCATCCATCCATCCATGCGCACATCTAATCATCCATCCATCCATCCATCCATCCATCCATCCATCCATCCATCCATCCATTCACCCAACCATCCATTCATCCATCCATCCAGCCATCCTTTCATTGATTCATCCATCCATCCATAGACCATCCATCCATCTATCCATTGATTCATCTATCCATCCATCCATCCATCCATCCATCCATCCATCCATCCGTCTGTTTGTCCGTCCGTCCAGCCATCCATCCATCCATTCACCCATTCACACATGCATGCATGCATGCATCCATCCATCTGTGTATCCATCCATCCATCCATCCATCCACCCATCCGTTCATTCATCCATCCATCCATCCATCCGCCCATCCATCCATCCATCCATTCATCCATCCATCCATCCATCCATCCACCCAGTTATCCCTCCACGTATCCATCCACTTATCCATTCATCCATTCATCCGTTCATCCATCCATCCATCCATCCATCCATCCATCCATCCATCTATCCATCCATCCATCCATCCACCCATTCATCTAATAAACAAACTCTTGTAAGTGTTACTATTAATGATGACACAAACATGACATACGATAAAGGATAACAAATGACATAAATAGGAAATACCTAAAAAATGACATCAACAACTTACGTGCTTGAGTTTACAGGGATCGACAGCACAGAAGCCTAATAATTAATTTGTTCAGCCTATATAGATCCACTCCAGTTTCTCAGACTATTCCATAAATGTCCCTCTCGTTTTTCAACGTTTCACGCTTTTGGATAACTAAAGATGCAACAGAAGAAGAAAATGACACATCACCACGGATTCAAAAGCACCCAAACCATCCGTGCGGCCAACGGGAATTAGCAAGCTATTTCTGAAACTGGAAAACTGAATAGATATAATGCTAAGCGAGGCGAGCTATATATAAAAATATCAACGAACAATATGTGCCTATTTTGGAACAGACACGCCAAGTAAACCTGACAATTAAATGCAGAGACATTGAATTACTGTGTATTTTAAAAGCCAGTCTATCTCCTGTCCCAGATATTGCAATTCACTTAGAAACTTATCCTGGCTTGTGCACATCACCGGCTGAAACTGCTTAAATGTAAATCAGTAACACCTTCACTTTGAAAACAAAGACAGAAATATTAAAACGCCTAAGATTAGTACATCCATGATTGCGTTTACATCCGTGTGCAGATTCACAAAGTGAATCCTAAAGCCGTGAACAAAGCACAATTTTAAATACTTACAGATCTTTATGTTTGATGCCAATCATATAATTATATCGCGTTGGCTAACTTAAAAAAATATATTTCGATAATATTTACACCATCCCGATACAATCAATATCAAAACCCATTCATGTAATCAATTATTACGCTGGTTAATTTGTTATACGATGAAACCGCCCTATCTTCAGCCAAAGTGTCATTTCACAAACACAGACACCGCAAAAAGGTAAGGACACGCTGTTAGTTTGTGGTCTATCGTTCAATGTGGTGACGCCACCACAGCGAGACACATACAACAACAGTGTGTCCAATATCAAAGCACGGTTGTTCTCATAGGCGGAGATCTGAAGCCCGAAAGGAAGACATGATAAAGAAATAAAAATTTTAAAAAATAAAACACAGACGAGTGTGACCAGTTAAAAAAAAATTCAGCAAAAAAAATTTTTTTTAATGAATAAATAAAAACTGAAGAGAAAAAAACAATCAAAGCAAAACTCATGAAACTCAGAATCAATTCCCAAGAAAAATTTCAGAACAGTTTTATTACATAAGAGAGAAATAAATTCTGAAAACCATTTTTTTTTATTGGAGCAAAATGGCTTCAGCCACAGCATCTTCAAGAAGTGAGCAAGAATAAGGGAAGAAAAAGAGGCAAAGTTAAAAGTTTAAAACTCCTAACAACAACAACAACAACAACAACAACAACAACAACAACAACAACAACAACAACAACAACAACAACAACAACAACAAAGAAACAGTTAAAAACAAACAGACAAACTACAATAACGATAACAAAACAATAGCATAACGGCAACAGCATCAGATGATCAGTGCAAAGAGGAAACAATAGCATTACAATACCGACATTTTCATTTCAACTTTTCTTACATTCATTCTTTCTCTCTCTTTCTGTTCGTTTGTCTCTTCATTTGTCATTGTGCCTCTTATTATTTCAGCCTGTTAATCTGTCTTTCTATATCTCTCTGTCTTTCTGTATGTATGTTTGTCTGTTTCTCTGTCTGTCTGCTATCTCTCTCTATTTTTTGCTGTCTCTTTGTCTGTCTGTTTGTTTCTCTTACAGCAGAAAGAGACACTGCACTTGATCTGCTTACTGGCTTTGTGTGGGATCCGCCCCTGCAGAGTGTTATCACGGTATCTAATGGCCTCATTGTTTTGGGCCTGAGGGTGACTCGAAACTCCAAAAGGATGCAGTTAGATAGGTCAGCTCGCACCAGGTATCGCTATGGGGTATACGATCACACACTACACAGACTCCACAGGTACACTTAGGTATCACATCAGGACATAAGCAAGCCACACAATGTACGGAGCCTCTAGCTAACCTTCACGATATGCTGACCTCCTCTGACAAATTGCCTGTGGTAATAGAGTATATCTAACAGAGAATTCTATGCGTCATGGTATTTACTAGCAGTTTGTGGACAAGCAAAACTGTAGTCTTACTTGTTTATATTTGATAGATTCTAGGAGAATAAGTTCCTATTTTGACATACGGATACGATCTTTCGCTCTAACAGAACGTCGAATTTCTGCTGAATAATTGATTTAAATCTTCGTTCATTCTGTTGTACTTCGCGCACATAATAATATGTCAGTTGAGATTTCGTATTTTTAAAAAAATATTGTCATTTTCTGTTTTCTTTGTACAAAAAAGTGCAGCATCTACGCCCAAGTGTTTGTAACATTACATTTGTAATGATCAAAATCCTGAGGATCAAACGTTTAACATGTGTTAACCCCTGTTCTCTCTCTCTCTCTCTCTCTCTCTCTCTCTCTCTCTCTCTCTCTTGCTTGACCCTTCTGAACTGAATGATTCTGAATATGGTATACTTTGATAGGCCGTTGTCTCATCTACCTCATTAAAAATTGTTCGTTGGAATTTGTTCTCTACATTTTATCAAACAATCATAAAAGAGGTTTTTTTCTTTTGATATTTATTCAACACTATAATATGATAAGGTATGAAATCTTCAATGGGAACATCATCCTTGACGTTTTAATGGAGGTTTATTCCTGAAAAAGGAAAATATCTATTGGCTTACCCACTAATGTTAAAAGTGTGATTTATCACATTATGTCAGAGCAATTCGGACAGCATTCTATTCAGTTCCCTGACCTCTGTCCGCACGGTGTCGCCGGGCTTACCTCAGTACAAAAACACTTCTTACATCATGCAAGCTGTTATCGCCGGCACGCAATCTGCTCGTTCACTTGGCTGGCGCTTCTTTCTTCTTCATATGGCAAACATTTTATGATGGCGCCAGCCAGTTACCTGTGTTAATATTCTGTAACGGTCCATATCAACCTTTCAACTTTAATGTGTTTAATCGGCCACATATTTGCGAGAATCACTGTTTCTTTGTCTGCCCATCCATCCATCCATCCATCCATCCATCCATCCATCCATCCATCCATCCATCCATCCAGCCAGCCAGCCAGCGAGCCAGCCAGCCAGCTATCCAGCCATCCAGCATGCATCCATTCATTCATACATCCTTCCATCCTTCCATCCCACCCATATCCATCCATATCCATCCATCCATCTATCCATCCATCCATCCATCGAGCATGATTAAACAAATGTGGAACAAGAATACAAGAACAAACAACAACAACAACAACAACAACAACAACAACAACAACAACAGCTACAACAACAACAACAACACCAGCAATAAAAAACAGCAACAAATGACAATGACTACTCAGCGTTATAATCATTATCAGGAGTGGCAATACCAATAAAGCTATATCGATTTACAGTAACAAAAGTGTGCAAACGAATACGCCTCAGCAGTTCGTTATCTCGGCGGTAGGCATAATTGTTCGCTCTCCACAGATTCCATATCACCACAAAACAGTACCGAATTCCTTGCCTTTTTGCTATCCCATGCTGGGTAAAGCCTCCTTATCCTGGACAAACAGTGAATCATACTGTTGTTAACAGGCAATGTGGTGAACTGAAATGAGGGTGGCTTTATTTTTCGGAATGTATTATATTATGGCAGCGGTAGATGTTACTAGTGCTGTTGATGTGGAGAAGGTAGCACGATCACATCAACCAGTTATTACCATAACTATCCCTGCCAAGATTATTACAACCACTGTCACCAAAGACACCGATATTGCCATCACCACCACCCAATTCTATCATCACCATCACTACCACCGCCACCATTATTTCATACAAACATCTTAACATATAAGACGGACTGTTTACTGGCAACTAAATCACTGCACTAAAAAAAAGAAAAGAAAAGAAAAACGATACACTTTGGAGAAGCTGATATATTAAAAAAATGAATATAAAAATGTTGCTGGTATGTTCGAACCTCTTAGTTTTTCATCGGAGCTGCAAAAGCGCCAGCCACAGTGCAAATGAATGTTGATAGAATTCTCTCTTTTTTATCCACTTTCTATATCGCTCTTTCTAAGCCACAGAACAATTTTTTGTCTCTCCCCGTTCCCCTCTCGCTAAATCTCTATGGTTATGATCTCCTCTTTCTTTCCACTCTCCTTATCGTCTCGCCTTGCCTCCCTCCCCCACCCCTCCTCTCATTTCCATGTACACTTTAACCCCTCTTCTCTCTCTCTTGCTTACTCTCTTTAGCTTTCCCTTCTTTTTCTCTGTAAGCCACAGAACAAATCTATCACAACCTTCATTCTGTCTTTTCCTCTTCCTCTTCAAGTCTGATACCATCTCTGTTTCTCCTGTGTGTCCCCCCCCGCCCCCCATTAAACTCCCTTTTCTTCCCCTCTCCCTTCCATATTGTCCATGTCCGCTACAGTCCTATAAATAGTTATTTATTATGTTCTTGCTATCGTTTCCAACAATTCTGTCTTTCTCTCTCTCCTCAAATCTGACACCACCACCATCTCTCTCTCTCCGCTCTTTCTTCAACTCAGCGCTCCCCCTTCCTGCCCACCTACAACTTTCCTTCTTTTCTTTTCCAGATTCGGTATTGCCCCATCTCATGGACACAGAGTTATCTATATCCTATCTAGTCTATCGATCCCAAGGAAAACCGCTACGCTACGAGGGTGGCAGGGACTGGATGAGAGAGGGATGGTGTGATGGGACAAGAGAGATGAGTGGGGGGGGGGGGGTGGGGGGAGGAGGAGGGAGACGTGTGATAACACATAGGGGATCGCTATGAGCAGAGAAACAGACAGACAGAATCAATAACAACAATCCTCTGAGCCAGCACCGTGTGCTGTCTCCCCGCAATGATACCTGACGCCAATCAATGGAATTGGGCAGTCGCTTCTTGTTGCTGTTCTGATGTGGCTTGGAGTTTACACAGGCAAAGTTGCAAACAGTGGATGCTAATACTGTTTTCAAAGAAGGACAGAAAGAAAGACGGAAGGAAACAGAAAACTGAGAATGCAAAAAAACGACAGAGAGAGGGAAAACAAAGCACACACATGTTCATAAAAAATGTACAAACACATCAATGTACCATACACCGGCTATTATATTCACATACAGACACAAATATACATACACATCAACATTTCCGACAGCACTCAGGTTATGACATTATTCCTGATTCTAATTATTGAACAGCCTCATCCTGCAAGGAGTGATAGACTGGACAAATGCACAGACAATAAAGACAAAAAGTGATGGACAGTCTAGCCGAGTGGACAGGATTGAGCGCAAGTCCTGTTACTCAACTGCCTGAGCAAAATTTCCTTTGACTGTCAAAATATAGTTTACTGAGCTGCGGCAATGCTTACCATAATAAAAATTTAACGAAACTGGATCTCATAAATTTTACATATGGGCGACATGCTGAGAAATGTCACGGTGCAATGATGAGCCAGGTCGCACAGATACGGTCGGCGCACTGGCCGCATCCCATTCACGGGTCACCTGTTGCAAAAGTACGTGTTGCAAAGATTGGGGCTTGTACTGGATCCTCTGGAGGTTGAGGAATGGGGGGTGGGGGATATAAAACAACCGGATTGTTACTGAGATTTTCTGTCGTTTTTTTTTTTTTTTTTCATTTGCAGTAATCAAATCTGAGAGTCTGAAAAAAAAAAAAAGATTCTCCAAATTGCGTGGTTATCGCCTTGTAGTGCTATCTATGCTCAGTAGCTCAGCGCCAACGCGGCCTGGATGGGCTATCACAATTATGGGGACCAACAGACGATGTAAAAAAAAAAAAAAAACCCAAAACACTGGCCACTGCACAGCCGGTCAAAGTGCAACCACAATGTTATATTATTCTTTTGCTGTTGCATAACCCCGCCCTGCGGACCATATTTCTATGTTATAATTAATCGATGAAAATGTCTTGAAACACAGAACATAAATTGCCCCAACGGCCAACTAACTCAGTATACAAAAAGCAAACAACAATTATGAGGAAGTAATACGATAAAAATTGATAAAGTAAGCTTTACGCCAAATTTCTTTGCCATATTATGTTAATGAACGTTTGCCGATGCTCCTGACGCATTCTTTATGTGTATGACTGTAAATACTTTGTTTCTGTAAAGAGCTTGTAACATCTAGGAGTATACAGATGTTCTTTATTATAATTTATTATGAGTTATTATCTACAAACATAAACCATGCTCTTTCTTATTTTCATACATGTAGATACTCTTATCATTCCAATGTTTGCTCGTGGGGCGAGGTGGGGAGGGGGGATAGAAGTCAAAGACCGAGACCGTGGAAAAATGCAACAACAACAATAGCGACAACAAAAACAGACCAGGCAGGCAGATACTCTAGCACGTGTTCCACAGACATAGAACAGAAAGCCTGACCAAGTGGTTTCATTTCCTGCATCAGCTGTGACAGACCGTTGGGAGGGGGTAGAGAGACAGCAGGAGAGAGGGAGAGAGAGAAGAGAAAAGACACAGAAAAGGGGGGGGGAGAGAAGGAGAGAAAACATAAGAAAGAGAAAACCAGGCATTATGAAAGAATGTGGATGTCACAGAGGATGAGAAAAAGAGGAAAGCAAATGAGAGTGAAATGATGTCAAAGTGATACAGAGGCTGCGTGTGTGTGTATGTGTGTGTGACAGAGAGAGAGAGAGAGAGAGAGAGCTAGCTAGAGAGAGAGAGAGAGCGAAAGAGAGAAAGACAGGTGCATATTGTGGGGCGAGGTGGGGAGGGGGATAGAAGTCAAAGACCGAGACCGTGGAAAAATGCAAGAACAACAACAGCGACAACAAAAAATGAAAATGCCAAAACAAAAAAGAAGAAGCAGGCACATGGAGATAATACAGATGACAGCTGGCAGTCGCGGCACAATATCATAACGGTTACTAGGTAACAAATTGTTCTCAGATGACTGTGCAGACAGGGGTGCCGACATGTGACAGGAATTCATAGTTTCACAGCTTTGCTGGCAGACAAAGTAGCAAAAATCTCTTATCTGTTTTATCTCGCGTCGGTATTAGACTGAGAGATTGACACAAACACACAGATGAACATAGGACGATGGGAAAGACGGATGGACGGACAGATAGATAGATAGATAGATAGATAGAGAGATAGATAGATAGATAGATAGATAGATAGATAGATAGATAGATAGAT
>JBCEWB010086958.1:0-10230 GCA_039654565.1 Peronia peronii
TGTTGTTGTTGTTGTTGTTGTTGTTGTTGTTGTTGTTGTTGTTGTTGTTGTTGTTGTTGTTGTTGTTGTTTTAAACAGTCAGAGGAGGAAGGCGGAGTCCTGTTCATATTGTTGTTGTTTTCATCATCATCATCATCAGCATCACCATCATTTTATAAAATATAATAAGACTGTCTAACCGGCAACCAATTAAACAATTTAGAAAAGTACATAACATAAATAACGAACTTGATATTGATGGTAATAGTATTACTCTGCCAAAATTTCAAGTCAACTTGACTCTTCTCCAGGCATCATCTTCATCATTTTATAAAAATATCTTAAAACTAAGACGACTGTCTAACCAGTAAGTGGTCAAATACACTAAAAAAAGCAAAAACAGCATGAAGAACTGAATGTTAGTCAAACTGATAATACCAACCAAATTTTCTAGCTCAATTAGCTCTTCGTCAGGGCAATATAGAAAACATTTTCTGTGCATCATTATCATCATCATAATCATCATCATCATCATTTTACGAAAAATATATACGACCGTCCAACCGGTAACTAATCAAACAATTAAAAAAAGCAAATAACATATACAAAGAACTTAGATTGAATATTGTTGTTACTCTGCCAAATTTTCGAGCCCCCAAATTTTCATCATCATCATCACAAAACATGTCATTGTTTTAAAAGTCTATTAGGGAAAGTGTGTTGTTGTTTCGCCTGTGTTTGCTGGGGGCGGAAACTGCAACCAACAAGATCAAAAGAAGTCTATATTATATTAAAAAGAGAATAAAGATCACACAAAGCACACACAACACCTTCAACACACTGTACATAATGAACTTTAAACAAGGACCACAAAATATTAGATGATCCCTCCCATCCCCTCTCATCACAAATAGTACGATCACAACGCAGCGGTCGCATTTTACACATCAAAATGAGATGAGAGCGCTATAAAAACAGTTTTATACCATCTGTGATAAGAATGTCCTAAACAAGATTTTTTTGTTGTTTCTGCACATCTACCATCTTATCGTGGTCTTATTTTAGAAATGCTTGAACTTTTTATGTGTGGTCTATGAGTATATGCAAGAGGACGGTATGCAATGGAATGTGAGATCAAAATTTATTAACATTTTGCTTACTTTATAGGCTTTATTTTACATAGTTTTTTTGGATTCGGCTCGTTTACACTGCACAAAAATTTTTACTTGTTGTGGAAAATAAAGTTAGCGTATTTTACCTTATCTTATCTTATCATCATTATTTTACTGAAACATCTTGACTTCCAGTCAAATCTCAACTAACTCAATGCATTGATAAATGCGAAGAATGAAAGAAGGTAGAATTAATGGAAACAACCGGAGCACTAAATTTTCTAACAGTGTCTTCCTCAGTAACCCCTCGTTGTCTGTCATCATCGTCGTTATTATTGTTTTATAGAAATATCTTAAACTACAAGGGGGCGGTCTGACCACCAGTAACTAACCAAACATCGAAAGACGTAAATGACAATCTGCAGAATTAAACAGCAATCTGTGGAATCATCATTGTTATTGTCACTATTATTGCTATTGTTCTTGTCATTATTATTAGTGATTTCTTCTTCTTATTTATTATTATGATTATTTTTACTGTTCCTCTTATTATTCATCTCTTGAAGCTGTTCCTTATGTTTGAATATGATTTATTTTATGTTTATATGTGTGTTGGTGAGTTATGCTAGCTGTCTGGTATATGAGTGGTCCTGAATGTCACAATGTCAGAGTATTTGCTTCGGTACCAGTTGAAAGCAGTGGGAGAGGAAGTGAAAGTAGCGGTGGTGGTGATAGATGTACTTTTTTTAAATTTCCGTTTTAATTCTACTTGTTCTAAAATGTACCTTTTTTTTATTTCTTTTTCAAGTCTAATTGTTCTAAAATGTATTTTTTATTTCCTTTTCAAACAAAGTTGAAAATCTTTTTCTATGCAATAACCAAATCATTTAATTAATATTTTGTTTCATGTACAGTGATATCCTATTTACATTTTAGACGTTTTCTTTATGTCCTGACAAAGAGGCAAGTGGACTCGAAAATTTGGTCAGTGATCTCAATTTGCTTAATGTCAGGTTCGTCATATTGTTTCGTTTTTTTGTTTTTTGTTTTTGTTTTTGATTTTTGCCTTTTATTATATATTTGATTAATTGCCATTAGACAGTCGTCTTAAATTTCAAGACATTTTTGTAAAATGATGGTAATCTGACAAAAACCTGACAATTCTAGAATGCAAACATTTGAAAAATCAATGTTGTATATGTCTTTATTTTCGTCATCATTTAGAAACATGGCCAAGAGCCTTTATAAAATGTAACTTACTCATCCAATCACACCTGCCTCCTCCCCCACCCCTATCCCCCCCCCCCTCGCCCTTACCACCATGAGTGTTCACAAAGTTCTAGTCTTATCCATTATACTGAACACCAACTTTGTTTAAAGATAATATCGGCATCCAAGCTTAACAAAATATTTACGAACATATAATACGAACGGGAAATGCATGGCAAGATGACAACGAAATTATGGAGAGCTTTCCGGAGATTCCAGAAAGTGAGCTGACATCAACAAGGGGTAAGAGTGAGAGATCAGCTCTCTGTGTCTCAAAATGTCCTCCCTATGCCAGTTCTGTTCGCTAAGCTCCCTGCATGCACGACACATCTCGGACTGCCGGTAGCTCTTCTCCATGCAAATTCACAGAGCAAACTCAGCTATCACGCTTTAGGGTGTGAACAAACCAGAGCTGGTGGTGTACTGGGGCTGGGTGGGAATGGTGGCTCACCACTCATATATTATGCTGCACGCCTGGGGCAATGGCGCTGCACAGACCGCGACACGGTGGACCGCAAGCTGGCAGCGCCATTGCCCTAGGCGTGCAGCATAATATATGAGTGGCGAGCCACCATCCCCACCCAGCCCCAGTACACCGCCAGCTCTGGTCTGTTCACACCCTTAATGTGCCATTTTACTTGTGAAGGCAATAAATGCCCTCTTTTCGTGTAAAAAAAAAAAATTATATATATATAATACGGAAGTCCGGCAACATCAGAGCAAAGAATTTGGGTTGATCATGATTAACGTTTGTAGAAAAGGTTGGATTGTCGTCGTTTCTGTAACGACATTTATTTGTGTTCAACGAAAGGACAGTTTAACCATAGAAGAGATTTCGGATGAGCATCTCATCTCTATGCTGTTTGCTGTCTGGAAAATAAAAAGATCAAATACAAAAGTATGATGAGTAAGATTTTTCCCAAACAAGGACCATGATACATTTGTACTCCTAGGGTTAAGAGAGAAAAAGGCAGCTAAGGCTATTACGGCTACCTAACGAAATCCAGCACAGCTGTTGCTTTGATAAACTATACCAAAGGAAGATTTAGAAACGAGAAAAAGAGATAGGAAGAGAAAGAGCTCAGGGAATGAATGAAGAAAAACGTTTGTGGAGATCCAGGCTTTACCGCTAACTATGACGGACTGCGCAGACTGGTGCACAACATCACTCGTCAGGAGGCGGTGCCCGGAGGACTCCAGACAGAGTTACGAGTTAGGGTGAGCTCAAGATGATGAAGATACCCCTGAGTTCCCTTAATTGCAGCGGTCAGGGCTTGCCTTTTTAATGATCAGTCACGTCCTTGGGTACCTGAGACTGAATAGGATGAAGATAATATCAATGCATTTTATGGGTCGGTAATGGGAAATTTATCCCTAAAGACGTTAATGGAAAAGAAGACAAACCATTTTACAGATCAGTAATAGACTGGCTATCTATCTATCTATCTATCTATCTATCTATCTATCTATCTATCTATCTATCTATCTATCTATCTATCTATCTGTGAACGTATATGTTTATGTATGTGTATATGTTCATTGTGTATGCATTTTTTTTTCTACTCTCTGAAATAATTGTAGTGTTAAGCATAGCAATGAGGAAGATAACAGGTTCATAAAGACAGCCATACTTACGGCAGGCTGTTTGAGCAAATGCAGTGGTCTGTTTTATTTTTTTATATCCAATATTGATGGAAATACATAGACCACAGTGAGATTTTTTTTTAAATACTGATAATTAGAATAATCATTAATTGAAGACAGGCGATAAACAACTGTCTCTCTGAGCATCCAGAAATAGTTTTAGAAAGGCTAAACATAATCTCCATGGATGCCATAAAAAAAAAAAAAAGCTGCAGTGTCTTTTACGTAAGACATACAATAGTGCGGCTTGTTCAAGGAGGTATGATATATAGCCCATATTTATTTCTGTTGTCGCCATCTGTTGGCCCGGGCTATCAACAGATGGGCTTCCAATATACCTTCATTTCCCTCTGATCATCTTTCTCCATACACAAAGCGATCTGTGAGGATATTTAACCCTTTGAGAACTCCGGCCGTAAATATTGAAATTGAAATATAATTTCAAAAATTCTTATACCTGATTGAAGCAAAGTTCTTTTCAACAAAAACGTGCAAAATCTCAATAGATATTTGAAATAAAAATACTTTTGTTTTTGGTAAAAAACCTTCTTTTATAGACTCATTCTCCAGCTGGCATGGTGGGCCTTCTGCCTTATGAAAACTGCCCACCTAAGCTTGCTTGTAGTTACTTGGCAAAGGGTAAAATGAAAGACAAGACGAAATAGTTCGGTGTGTGCTAGGGATATTGTCACTTGGTCGAAGAGATAATATCCATACAGTTTTCTCATTGTTGTAAATTAAAACGTACAGTAGTAATGAACCTGAAAGGGTTAAAGATTGAGGAAAGAAATAAGATGGTGTAGTCACTGATGACTTCGCCTATGGAATCTGAATGCACGAGATTCTGTTGACCTATGACCCTTAAGGCAATTTAAGATAATCACGGTGACTTCCCTTGTCCAAATAAAGTCTGCTGAGTCTTCCTATCGATTCTAAATTTCTCATCAATACGGATATTGCATAGGTGTGCAGTGTTCCAATGTTTTCAAAATCCATGTACTGGGTTGAAATGATCCGTTATTTTTGCACTTTAGAAATGTCAAGTGATTTTTCAATCCTGGGCTCAAATCAGCAGCTTTGATAGACTTAAGTTTTTACTATCTTCAGATTACATGTATTTGAATCTCTCAGACTTTCAATCTTACCACTTCTAAATGAGTTGTTGGTCGAACCTCCTTGCTTGACACACATACAGAAAAACGAGCATAAATATAACCAGGAGACATTCCTATACTCATGATCGTGGAATAATGGACTAAAGTTATGTTTAGGTATCTTACATGAAACGAAATATAAGCCACTCACTATGATTCCTTTAGATACTACTTTAAACAAGAAACCTTACACAAAAGTTACCATGACATTGACTTTTAGAAGATACAATTCAGCATATGATTGCTCAAATCATAAAAAGTACGGAGCAGTTGTTCGTTTTATCTTTAATTTTGAGCTGAGTTTCAGTACTGAGGATAAGCCAAATCTGCTGTGGCATTAATGTCATTCCATTTTATTTTTGGCATGAAAGTAAAATTAAGACTAGTTTATCCATGGATACATAACGTACACAATTGTAGTGACCGTCATTGATCTTCTTAATGTATTTCCAAACATACCAGGGCAAAATGTTTTGAACACTTCATTGTAACTTGGACAGACTTTAGTTAATTTCCCCTCTTTTCCATTCCTTGGAACCAAATAAATATTCTCAGCATATGGGAAGGGGGGGGGAGGAGGGCAAATCTCACAGCAGTGTTACTAATGCCAACCCATATGTTGATCAAAAGAAAATGATATCGTCATTTGGTCTAAAAACAGTTAATTACTCTCCAATAATTTATTCTTGATAAGGAGTGACGCCATCGTAGAATTAATGCATAATTTGTTAGGGGGATTTCCTAAATTTGGCTGTGACGTCAAAATCTCCAAAAAACCAAGATTGTTTATAGCCCAGAATGAAACAAACTGACGTGATGTTGGAGATTATCATATCTATATGGCCAGAGGTTTAGTTGTCTGTTTAGAATCAAGTGTTCGAGAAAACAGAAATTTGAGAAGGATCGGTGGGTAAAATATTATAATGAAGTTTGACAACTTCTTCAGGATGACAATATTAACCAATAATTATTACTATGGTTGACAAAATATATGTATTTAAATTTGAAAAACATTACGTGAAAACTGGTGGCGAAACAGAAATATTTGAACGACATGGCATGGGAATTGTTGAATCAGTAATAACTCCATGTGAAGACCATTGATGCAGCAAAAGCAAACAAACAAATAAATAAAGTTCAATATTAATTATTTTATTATAATCTGGACAATTGACATAGGTCAACGATACATTAGGTCGGGTCCCACACTGTGCAACATATAAGCATTCAATCTGTCGTTTGAATTTCGAAAAGACATGGCCGAAACAACTCTGGCGATATCGATTATGAGATCAATAAATGCTGCAAAAGGTCACCGATCGGACATCCTCACTTTAATCTTACTCGAGTTCTCCGGTCGTTTTCCGTGTGAATAGTTCTTGATGAACGTGCATAAATTTACTGTCTGAGTGAGCACAGACAGCGTGGGCCCAGCTAATCTCATTTCAGCATTCAACACAGCACATAATCAGTGAGACAGCGATTGTATGATTTATATGTCTGTCAGAATATTGATAACAATATTGCTGATCATTCATCAGTGATTGATTATTTCTAATATTCCAGACGCCAGTTCTAGTCAAGGACTTGGACGAAAGAACCGATAAGTGCTGAACTGCCTGTAATGAGCACTTTGTCCATTTGCTCACATTGGGAAAAGTTCCAGAGCAGTTGGCACCAGTTGGCACCATCTTCAAATGACGTCATTCACTCTCCATTTTGTTCATGGATTTATGGAAGTATCTCTTGCAAAATACACCGATATGGAGTCAATGCTAAGCTTGGGTTAATGTGGCTAACTTTCGGTATCTCGAGCAACCTTTTAATTGACACGATGAAAGTTATGAAATTATTGCTCTTCTTATCCTCTCCCCTTTTCTCGTACAATTATTGCTGCAAAATTAGTCTTTTCTTATTTCAAGATAGGCCAGTTATGCTTATGATGAGGTGAGAGCACAGACGAAAAAAGGAGAAGAATTTGATAATTCCATCTTTTCGTTTGGTGCATTTCATTCAAACAATTCTTTGATAATGGCTTCAATGTCAGTCAGGTGATATCATAAACTACTAGAATAAACATATTATGAGACAATTTCTCTAGATATTATCCATCACGAATAGTTTTGCGTGAAGATGATGTCAATTAATTGTATTTATAACATAATCTCCCCATTTTACGAATTTGATCTTGAGAAACAGTCAAGGTATTATCACGTTTATATTCATCCTCATTTTCAAATTTAATTGTCCCTGCCAATCATTTTTTTGTTTGTTTCGTTTTTCTTTCCTTTTTTTTATACAACTGAACTGTGTGGGAATTAGATAATGGCAGGAGGAAAAGATATGATGAAAATGACAGTGTTCAACTTCTCCAGATCATGCTACTGGGGAAAGAAGCTTATAAAAGTGACTTTGAAAGAATATATTTCTGAATAGGGGGCTGAAAAATTTAATTAGGGAATATTAATTTATACGTTATCAATGTTTTTCTACCTATACTTCATGTAAGTAAAATCTTCGATCCTGAATTGTCTTTTCTTTTAGTAATTATACTGAAAGCAGAATTTACCACTTATTCTGTAGGATACAGACTCTTAAAGGAGTTCTGTTAAAGGGTATTTGCTTATGTAGTTGGGGATAAAAGTTGTTATAATTATACAGATCACTAGTGTCAATATTGCTTTCATATTCAGAGCTTATCAATGTCCAGTAGTATGTCTTGTTGTATTTGTTTCAAAATTTTGCCTCAAACATCGAATTTCTTTCCAGAAAGCTCTTTCAAAGAGTCGTAAAAATGGGCAGACAAGGAAAATTGTTTATATGACTACAATTCTGTACACATGAGAAACACGGCCAGTGGCGAAAATTTAGGAAGCGTGTGGCAGAGAGATAGAAAACGTTGTGGGTTCGGAGCCTATCACTGACTAGACGGTCCCCCTGGATTTTTGGGTAGGGAAACTCGACGTCAAGCCTTCTCGGATAACTGCAAATACATTTTGGAAGTTTCTTGTGTCCGTAAGACTTATTAAAGAACCACTGACAATTAAAAATCGATGAAGAGTAGGCGGGGCGCCGCTGACCGGGCAAAATTTCCAAAATTCAAATTTCTATCCCCAGTTTTTGCTTTTTGACCCAAACTGGTTCATACTTACAGTCGAAATAATCCTACTTTTGAAAGGTTGCACATATAAGCGGCGAAAATGGCATTTCCATTTGTCACCATTCTCTCGATGGCTTCAGGCCTGGACATCCCTGGGATTTGGATGAGAGCTCCAGGCATAGACGGGGAGGGAAAAATGGGAAAGGAGACAGAACTGCTTTGAAACAAAAGATTTCTATCGGACAGTTTTTTTTGGTCTGTTTTAAAAACTCACAAGCCCATCACTGGGGGTGGGGGCGGGGGAGGGGGGATTGGTTTATAAAAAAAGGGGGGAGGGGGTCCCATGACCCTGGAAGCACTCGGGTGACGGGTCAGAGAATGACAGTGCAGCTAACGATCTCTAATGGGCTCTATTCATCATGCCACTGGTGAACTGCCAAAGAGCCCAGGACGATCTGCTAATCTCGCCCACTCACACACAAGGTGACCTGTCGGCTCAAGCAGTTCCTAGCACGTGCATGCAGGGCCGCTCCGCCTTGCCTGTCCCGAGTGTGTATGAGTGCTTAGCTGCCTTGTACCAACTTACCTGAGATTTGATTAGCAGTAAAAAAAAAACATAATAATAAATCAGAATGAATAAGTGGACAGTGTTATCACTGAAGTTGTGATATATGAAGGGATGGAATAAAACTGATGTCAAGCGTAATTTGTTATCTGCAACATGTGATATACAAAACTCTTACATTTGATGCTATCTATTTCACTGGGTATTCACCTTTTTCAAAGCCGATCATTTGAAAAAACATTATTTTCTTTTTTTTTTTTAAATCCTGTCTTAACTATCTCATTGCCTCTTCTTCTTCTTTTTCCTTCCATTTTGTCTTTATAATGAATGTTTAGGATCCATTCTCTAATCCCACTGACATACGCTAATGACTGAAGGTCAGTAAAACCTAACAGACACAGTAATGACCACAATAAACTGAAGAACACTACTGAAATAAAATCGAAACTCAAAACAAAATCTCCTCTCAGATGACACACCCCGAAATTTGCGTGCATGAAAATATAACGGCTTTTATTTTTCAATCTTTTAAATGAACTCTTACCACATAGAATTGAATTCCACATTCTGCTTGACTTAAGCGTTTTAATCAAAAACTATTTTTTACTCGTTGTCTATTTCTCGCTGTCAGAAATGACTGCTAAATTTGACGATGTTGTAGATCCCACCTCCTAGTGTCATAATTTGGGCAAACTGTTCATCTATAACATGTGTTATGCTTTCGGCATGTTTGATGTACTGTTGCATTGGCAATTCCTCTGGAGATCGGGCCTAAAAGATCGATCCTTCAGTTGTCAGTCTGAGTGAAAAGGGTTAAGTTGGATATGCTCTTTGTTAAAAAAAAAAAGGGAAATTAAAGAAAGACAGAAAGAAAGAAAGAACGAACGAAAGAAAGAAGACAGAAAGAAAGAAGACAGAAAAAAAGACAGAAAACAGAAAGCAGAGCGAAAACAAGACGGAAGGAAATTCAGAGCAAAAGAAGAGAAAAAGAAAAAAGAAAGAAGAAAAGAAAGCTTGAAAGACAGAAAAAGTAAGAGAGATAAAGAAAGATCAAAATACAGAAAGAAAGAATGAAAGGAGAAAGAAAGAAAAAGCAAAGAAGAAAGGAGGACGAGTGAAAGAAAGAAAGAAAGAAAGAAAGAACGAAAAATGTAACAACAACCTCAGGAAGTTTCAAATTCCCTTGTATATTTTTTTTTCGGATGGTCAGGTTTAAAACTAATTGCATATTAAAATTTTCTCTAGTCTCTGACTTAAGACATCTGTTCCAAGCCAGTGATAGTTAAAACACATTTTCAGACTCCACAGCGGTCAGCTGCGACCTGCTGGTGGCTGGACCAAAACACAAGAAAGAGATAACGAGCTGGCTTGGGCGGGGGGGGGGGGGGGGGGAAACAATAGGAAAAA
>JBCEWB010086969.1:0-28825 GCA_039654565.1 Peronia peronii
CTGTCTGTCTGTCTGTCTGTCTGTCTGTCTGTCTGTCTGTCTGTCTGTCTGTCTGTCTGTCTGTCTGTCTCTGTCTGCCAGTCTCCCTGTTGGTCTGTCTGTCTATCTGTCTGCTTGTCTGTCGCTACGTGTCTGCCTGCCTGCCTGCTTGCCTGCCTATCTGCCTATCTCTTTCGTCTTAATTTCTGTCTTGTTTTTTCTGCCTCACTCTGTCTCTCTCTCTTCCTCTCTGTGTTTCTCGTTGTCTCTTCTCGTTTTTGTTTTCGTTCTTTCTCTGTCTTCTCTGTACCTCTTCTTTATTTCTAACCCCTTTCTCTTTCCCTCCTTTCCTCTCTATATCACTATTAATCAATAATGCCCAGCTTTTACGAATTACCTTTCTTCCTATCTGTGACATAGAATTTTTCTCTTTTTCGACATTTGCATAAATAAAACTCAGCTTTTCATAACGGACAATACTGTCGTTTTCAAGTCATGACCTTATTCTTGCTTTTCTCCTACATAAGATTCTCATTGTATAAATTGATGGGTATGTCAAAAATGGTCCGGCCTTTCTAGGCCCTTTTTTGTCTCATGGCACACATGCTTCAAGTTTGTTTTCTGTTGACAGCTGCACACTATTTGGATGTTTTTTTCTCTTTCTTTTTTCTTTTGTATGTGTGTGTATGTGTTTTGTTACTGTTATTGCTGTTATTCTATATTCTTTTCCTTCTTCCTATCATTATTCCTTCCTTGTTATGATTTTTGTTATTATTTTGTACGTCGTTTAAATTGTATGAATGAGATTTAAATCTCAAATCTAGGGCAACTGTTCATTGAATTAACATTTGTGGGGTTTTTTTTTCATCCTTCAGGTCATGTTGTGCACTGGAGGTCGGTCACACAGGGGCCAGATGGACCTGTGGTACCCGTCATTTTAGGTAGGTTATGGGTGGCCATGTACATAGATCTATAACACAACTTAATCGTCACTGGCACTTGCTGAGATTTTATAGACAGAGCAGATGCCGAGATATATATATTTTTCATATGAGATCCTTATGGCGACTGAAATTAATTTATTTGACAACTACAGCTGAAAATTGAAATGCCATTTAAAGTTAGTATTTGTGTGTCTTGAGGAAAATCCGATTCCCTCTAATTGCAGAATCGAGACTATAGAATAATATACATATAGAATTACTATCACATGACTTTTATATTTCATTTGATATCACCGCTGTTACGTCTAACTATATCAAAATAAATTCCGATATAACAAAAATGCTTTTCTTTGTTTGTTTTTTGTTTGTTTGTTTGTTTTGTTTTGTTTTGTGTTTATACAAATATCTCAGTGTGGCATTTTAAATTTTGGCTGTGATACAGACAAAGCCTACATGTATCCTCCATCTGATAAACATTGGAGCCGGGTTAGAAAAGTGTGAAAAAACTGGTTTCTGAAAATATGAATTCATTTATTACTTATTCTGCTCCTACTGTTTACTCTTACTGCAAAGCGAAATAATAATAATAATAATAATAATAATAATCCTTGTTTTGTTTGTTTGATCGTTTTGACACTTTTCCCCATGTAACTTTCTATGATTAGATGTATTGCTACATTCATAAAAATTTATGCTAATGTTCTATGTGTTCTAGTTGTGCTGTTCCTGTTTTTTTTTTTTTCCCTAGTATTTTTGTTTTATTTAATTCAAATCTTCAGTTCAGCCAATTTGCGTTTCTCCCTAGGGTCCACCTATTTTGACCTGAGCAGCCTGAAGTCTGAACAAGTTGTGGTCAACATGACCTGGGATGATTATGATGATTTTCTGGTTCACCACGTCAGCCGTGTCAGCACAGAAGCTGTCATTCAAGCCAAGTCTTTGTACTCTCACCAGGCACGCGTAGAGTACACCAGTCCTGCTCACTTTCCACCCTTGCCTAGTGCTCAGTTCTGTCGCTTAATCGGCGACATTAAAGAGGTCTGCCCAGTGAAAATTTTGGCCGATGACTTTGCCTACATCTTCTCAAATTCTGCAGCTGTCTATATGTATGTGGCTGAAATTTACCCTTCTCACAATATGAAATTCTCTGGAGGCTTGAAAAATACTTTTGTAGGATGGGATATTGCGGCGTTCTTCGACAGCTTTCAAGAGCTGGACTTCTTGCCAGGGCAAGGGGAAATAAACTTTCAAAACATTTTGCGTCAAGAAATCATGAGCTTTGTCCGAGAGGGCAAACCCAATGCCTTACGCTGGCAGACAGTAAATCATAACGTTGGCATAATTGGGCGTGACGTGACCATGACACCCGTAACACCTGACTACTTTAAGAAGTGCGAAATGTGGAAAGAGTTCGGGTTCTTTGACTATACATGGAAGAGGCAAACTAGGTAAAATGATAAGGGCAGTTCATTGATGTCATTATAGATAGTTCCATAAACCTAATTCTCACTCCTGTTTTTAACAAATAGGGTACTAACGCGGCGAAAGACAACAGGAAAAGGTTACTCACTGGTGGTTGACATCATTCTATGATACAGGTACAGTGATACTTTGAGACTCTGCTGGTAGATTTACCTCAAATAAGCCTTTGGTACATGTGCTGTGGGTAACTGATCATCTGGATAAGGAGCACACGTTGTAGTTATCGTAATTACTCGAAATACTCAAATTTGGATGTTACATAGGCAGTGGTAGTTAAACCCTGCCTCTCCAAAGACTGTTCGTCAATTCCACATAAGATAGAAGCTGTACACATGTACAATACACGTATGCATCTGTGTCGGAGTAAATACCTGTGGTGTATATGTGAGTGTGTGTGTGTGTGTGTGTGTGTATATATATATATACGTGGGCCTATGTGTCACACTAGTCCGTCTTTCAGTGGTATTACTTTGGCAGCTACACAACATTCCTTTTATTATGAGTAATATTCGCAGAACTTCCTTCCGTCTCTGTTGATTATCGTGAAGCCGTTCGATTGAGAGTATTAAATTTTTATTTTTATGATAGATTTTCTGGACGCTACACGTACTCTTATAAAATTGTGGTTATTCAGTCACTGCAGTTTTCTTAGAGCCAAACTGTGCCTTTATGGAAATGGTGGAACACAATCATGAGCACAATCGTTCCCGATGGGGATTCTCGGTGGGGCTAGATGTCTGCTCCTTGAACAAGGGGAGTTAATGCTATGCAATTTATATGTTATCAATTTATTCAGCTATTCCCCTTAGCAGTTGACCCTTCTATGGTTGAGAATCGGCTATATGTCAGTTTCTCACTTAACGCTGTTGTGTATTTAGTGTGTTCTGCAGGCCATTTTTTACTCCATAGAAGTTCAAAAGAGACTTTATAAGAAGTTAATCTGTCATGCATTTTTTTGTACTAGCTTTTCTAGTGGTAACAGCTAAGTGACAAATGCAATCTCTTTTACTTCTTATTTTAAAGAGTGAGCTTGCGTATCTGACATTTTTTTTTTTTTCAGTAATTTGCGATCACTCATGTTTCTTTTGCTTTCTCTTCACACGCAATTATTCAAAGGTTTTCCCATAATATTGTTGTACATTGCCTTGTACTGATAGTTGCAAACCGGACGGAATAACTGCTATAAGCTTACAAGCGGGATCTGAAGGATCTCAAGACAGTGTTTCTAGGTTCAGGTGGATGGTGGATTTTGCACTAATGATCGGAGAACAAAGGTTCCCAGATTTTGTAAAACATGTTGTTTGTTTTTACAACGAAGCAATTTGAACGTTGTTTCATGTGGGCCTAAATCTCTTGCTTGAAAAAATTTTAAGGGCTTCCAAAGTGACATGCACCCTTTCATAATTATATTGAAGCGTTAGAAACATGAAAGTACCGGTACTTGAGCTTTATCCGCATGAATTCTGCGTGGCCGGTGAGGGTAACAGCTCGCAAGATGTGAGCTAGAAGAAGATAGCACATCTTTCCATGCCGTTTCTGATATCCCTCCTTATATATATGACAGACATATTATATGTATATGAGGATTACCGAAGACACAATATTCGTGTGATGGGTGTGAATGTATAAGAATTAAGAATTGTTGTGTACAGCATGTGTTGTTCTTCATTGTTTATGTTATTTTGTTTTGTAATCACTGTATTTGGAGGAGCGAGAGAATGGGGTGGAGAGTCTGAAGAGAGAGAGAGAGGGAGGGAGGAAGAGAGAGAGAGAGGGGGAAGGGGTAGAGAGAGAAAAGTTTATCTAAAAATACAGGTCCAATATCAACTGAGATGCAGTGAAAGTTGTATCATGCAGCATGAAAAGTCCTACGTTTGGTAATTAGTCGGGTTAACTTTTGGGGACGTCTAATGATGCTCATGTTCAAATGAGAATTAACCAATATATTGATCTAACCACTTCCCACATATACTAATAAACATCACTGCTCATATTAAATCTGTATATTTTATATGCCGTTATGAAAGAATGTTTGCGAGTTCTCTTGATTCAAGCAATTGAGAATTTTTATATTTTGATGAGAGAATCAGTGACACGAACATTAAATAAACTTACCCAAAGATCTTTGTGATTAACTGATCCATGCCGTTGTTGTATTGTTTAAACTGAACGTTGATATTGTGTGATATTTAGTCCTTTCTGTGAGGCGAAGCGATTGTTTTATACTACAATGCTATACAGACAGAACCACTGAATTGAATGTTCCCTCAAGAGAAGTTCTCAGCAACTGAGAATCTTGTACTATATTGTTACTTCCTTTGTACCTTAACTCTGATTGTAATTACACACAAAATGAAAATGCATTTTACGGTACATGTATTTGTTTAATTATTCATTATTTGATTCTAAATTCCTGTGTACAGCTGTACAGTTGGCATTCTCTTAAATGATTTATCCATCTGCTATCCCCAGATATGTAATACATCACTGATTTTTCAAAGAATTTCAGTTGCTCTTTTCAACTAGATTTTATTCTTACATACGTGTAACATTTATTTTACCTGCAATTCAGTGAATTACTAAAATGGTTTGTCCTCCATCAAGGTGATAAGTTTTGCAGCTAAAATTTTGACACTTATTCTGTGTTATAAAATATGAGCAAAGGAGAACATGTCCTAACCATGCATTGAATGACTGAAAATCTTAGATGGTTGTAAATAAAGTGGTGAATTGTTATGATCTTTATGTTGTGATACATTTTCCTGGCTGAGAGGAAAAAAACAGCAACTTATTTCTTTTTTCTTAGACTAGGTGGAGTGATCGTGAAACAGAGGGACAAAAGTGTACTTGAAATTTATCTCAAATTTTGACACTCATGACTGAACATATCTGCCCCCTTTAATTAAAAAAAGAATATTTTGCCAATCAAGCAACCGTGGTTTAATAAAAGTTGACTTTACCCCATACCAAAAGAGAGTATCTAAGTTATCATCTCATATATTTTTTTACATCAAATTTGATTCGGTTATTTTTTATTTCATTTTTTTTTAGGCAAGGTTTTATTCCAGATAATGATCTGTTGTTATGTGAAAGGTAGTGTGTCGTCACGAATGGATTTTTACTTTAACAAACACGCACATCTTGAGGAAGACGTAATTACTGAGTTTGTGTAAGATGATTTTCAAGCTGCATCTAACACAACGATATCCAGTATTCATGACATATCATTACGTTGTCCTTGATATGAAAACGTTTGTTTGTGGTCAAACTATACAGCATTTAATCATGAGAGAGTGCTTAACGGATGAGTGGCAATGATTTTGAAATATAAAAACATCATCATCTGCCTGCCTTGTTATTTTATAACATTATTTGATATGTAATTGTAATAAACATATAAAATGCAAAAGACCATGGCACAGTCTTGGCTGAGTTCATATGTACAGATCGCTGAACTAATGGAATGGTATTTTGTCTTGTTCGATGGGGTCTTGTGTCTACGTGTGGATGCAATGCTGTTTGGGTAGGCATCTATATCTACAATTATGTTAATATTTCAGGTTCTTCTGCAACTTCAGGATCAATTTATATATATATATATGTATAGTCTGCAACAGGACTCCGTCAGGCGTGTGTATCAACATTACGAGGTTAAGTCTCTGGCAAAGAATACAAATAAATGTGAAAGTCTACCAGAGAAGTCTGTCTTCCTCTACAAAAGCGAGATCTAAAATTACAAATCTGGCTGATACAATAAAATGAAAACTGCGCTCATTTTCATTGATCTTCTAATCTAACGATGGCATAATGTAAGCATAGCCTGGGGGTAGATCTACAGAGCCATTATAGACGATTCATTATGGATCAATTAACCTGGGGTACAACGTTTGAGAGCTTGGCTGTTTCGCGGCGACATTTTTAATATGCCGGCACCCCCCCGGAGAAATTGTCCTCTACTTCCTTATTGTAGTTTGCCCGAGTTGAGTAGGTAATTTTTGCGGGGCGTTCCATGGAGAGACGTTGATGTTCACTCATGTGCATGCTATTTAACATTTACATGATTACTCTATTTTGCTTGTTCTTTTCACGTAGTACAAGATAATAAATTAATAATTAGCAAATAATCATAATCATAATGCCAATAACTCGGATGTGTGCTTCAGGTTCGGTCCTTTATTACCGAAGATGGCATAGGATTTCCTTCAGTTCACATAAAAATTAATAATATCTATAACTTGTTTGTTACTCTTTGCATGCCCCCTCCCTTTTTTTAAATGTTGTAATTTTTTATTTATTTTTTTTATTTTTTTTTTTATTTTTTTATTTTTTTTTTTACATTATGGAGCATGAGGAGAATCTGACCATGTAAAGAAAGGACAAAATTGGTACAGCAAAGAGTTAATTAAATGAAAGTTTATCACATCGCATCAGCCAACTCTATTTTGGTTGTTATAGGAAATTACACTAAATCCACTAACAGTAGAGACGGATCTAAGATTTACTCAGCAGGAAGCTGCGTTCGGATATGCACTTATCCAACATATATTAAAACAACGCTAGCTTAATTTACTTTCTGGTGATTCGCCGTGCCTCTTCAATTTGAACGTAAACCTTTAATGCCTGCAGATTTAATAGCAATGAAATGCAAGCAAATATACGATTTCTTATCAGTTGCACTGGGTTAGCCTTGGGATGTCTTAAAATTAAGTCGCCTTTATCAGAGAGAAAGATCTTATTCATATATTTTCCTCCAGGTCGCTAGAATTTCATCCGGAATAACCTCTGAGCTTGTGTGAGGTATTTAAGTGAGTGTTTGCTTTTTGTTTGTTTGTTTGTTTGTTTGTTGTTTGTTTTGTTTTGCTTGGCTTTTGCTTTTGTTTTAACTACTAATATAAAAATAAGGATTTTAAACTAATGTTTCGGATTTCTCGTTGATCAATATGAAATTTGCTGATGCAAGGTTGAGGACAGCGAGCAGCAGAGAATGAACAAAGGCAGAACTGGAAAAGTAGGGGGAAAATAAAAAGCTTGAAGTAAAGTTGTAAAGTGGCATCCAGCGTCAAGAGAGAGCAGAAGACAAAAGAGAGAAGAGAGAGATTCTCAGCAAATAAAGTTACAGAATGAGAGAGAGAGAGAGAGAGAGAGAGCAAGACGACTGTCCATGCTGGCACCTACAATAATGGGTGCGAATGCGGCTAAAAGATAGAGGATCAGCAATTGCCGTGTCTAAATTCCTTTTGAAGAAAACAGATTAAAGCGAAAAAACGAAATTGAAAAAAAGATTATGTCTCTGTGATCTTTCTTTTTTTAAAAAAAAAATGCTTTAATAGCATCATTTATATACAGAGTTATGACATAGGAGAGTACTGTGAAAATGTCTGCAATATGAAGTAATTTAACAAAATACATCCATATCATCAATGCAAGACGGTGCTTTAACAGAAGAGGACAACACCGTAGGCGGGGATAATTTTTTGTCCTGATGATAGCTTTCATACAGAGAGAGTTTGCACCACACTGGTATACAACATATTCATGAGCTTACGAGTGCTCACAAACACAAAAACACGCACACAAGGATACTCATGAAAACATCCTGTAATTAGTATTTCAAATATTGAAAAGACTTCAATATAAATATCCAAAATATAAAGAGCAGAAGGAGAAGGAGGGGGAATAAGAGAGAAAAAGAGAATGGAAGGGAAAAATATAATATTATGGCAATTCTGGAATGGGCGAACAAATTCAAATAGTGATCGTTACAAGACCTCCAGTACAAAAAGCATTATGAAATAAAAAATTAAATAAAATAAATTTAAAATTAAGAAACAACAACAACAGCAGCAAACAGAGGACATTTTTTGCATCTTGTCATGCTTTCCGGTCCAACATGTGAGGTGCAGTACGGTGAAATCAGGCGCTCATCAATCTGAGGCGACCGGAGAAATCACAGGTTTTTCAACAATGAATGAATTTTTTACACATTTTTTTTCTTCCTATAGCCCTTCTATATCAATCTAAAAATGCATTTCAGAGTTAAATCTACTGAAATAGATCGAGTAAAATCCCAAAAATTATAATTTAGTGGCATGGCCTAATAAGGATGACATGGCCTAATAAGGATTAATAAGGATTAACAAAAGTGATCGGCCATTTTCTCACTAAATTCGGCTGAACCAACAGGCCATCCTCATTGTCAATCAATTGCCAATTTCCCGACTTCTATTTAAGATAGAACAAAAAAGTTTTCACACACAGAAAGGAAAATAAATAATCCTCACAGTGATACCAACAACTCCGTATGCTCAAAATTTGACGAGAGCCTGATTTCATCGTGTTGCATCTCATATAAGCATGACAAAACTAGGTATTCACCATAACCTTCTTTCCCACATAGTGAAAAAGTCATAGGATATCATAATATGATCTTCACAAATACAGTGATACATTTATGTAGATTCCCGCCCGGCACAGAAATTGGCTTTAAAAAAAAATCTGGTAGAACGTCTGAACTGGTCCCATAAATAGATAGACTCTCGGGCGAACTATCTAGCTCACGCATTGTTTTTCCAATCATCCCGACCCGCCTGGTTTGGTCACCATCACATTGTTGCCTGTATTACGGCCAATGGTGTAACTGTAGACTACTGACTAATAAACACCATCTTAAGGTGCTCTTGGGACAATTTTGTAATTTCACTCCGTGATCGACTGCTTAACTTGTCTGATAAAGCCATGAATCAACGACGCATTTTGATAATATGGCATAAAGTTAAACACATCTAATTATAATTTAAGTATATCCCTTATTTATCCCTGCAATAGATTTCCCTATTTCTATGTAGGAAATGCAGCATTTTTTTTTTTACAAAATAATTACACAATGGTGATAAAAGATGAAACTTTGTTTATGCCAACGACTGAACATGAAAAAGCATCTAGTCAAAAAAATGTCGAACGAGAATTTTCAGTGATATTTAGAGGACGACATGGATTCAAGAATGATGGGGCAGATTCGATATATCGTTCTCTGGCATACCCTGTCATATAAAACGTTATTTTTCTAATATCCTGGGAGAAACTAAGAAAATGCAGGCACTGACCTTGCATTGTCTATAATTCCAGAATATAAGCGACAACACAGCTTTGTATTGCCACCTCAGATGATTACGTGTAGAGTTTTCCTACCAACAGACTTATTTTCATAGCTCGTGAGGGCGTGCTATCCGCAGTTTAAATTTAAAACTACACAGTCGAAAGTCTTCTTATTTTGGGCTTATAGTAGTATTGATAGGTCCATAATTTATGGCATTTGTAAATATGGCAACATAAGGAATGTATGTATGATATAAATACTAAAATACAATCTTTCAAATGTGTAAAATAATTTGTCTTTTATTATAACAAGTACTTTTTAATATTCATTAATATTAATGAATAGCACACATCGTATATTTGTATACAGTCATCCTACAATGATATATATCTTAATTTAATGTGATTTTTAAAATTAGCTGGGCAAGCAGAAAAGAATTGAAGCTATTCTACCGAAGTTGTCCATGCTGATAAAACGCCTTTCTGTTGCAAACCCTAAAGCACTACTTTGCAAGATTCATTTAAGATCACGGTCCTAAAACGCAATGAAAATGAAAGGTCAACATGAAATTTACTTTTTGGTTTCTTTTAATGTTCCAGTATGCAGATTCCAGTCTTCCTACATTGATTGCAGCATCTAAAAATCAGGGCACCTACCACCATATTGTATAACAATTTGATTATGCGTGTGCTTTAACATATGCCAGTTTACAGGTATCCCATGAATATGACACTCCTTTACTTTGGTTCCTAGGATTTTGTTTGGGGTTCGACGTAGAAAATGGCTCCACCTGAATGTTGTTGGATTTTGCTGAAGTCGCACTACCGATGTCACCCACCTTTTTGAGGTTGTATTCGCCAGTGCTGCGTAAGCCACGTTTGGATGACTTGCCAGAGGCTATGGAAGTGTTGCGGTTGCTGTTGGGGTTGACCCTGAGGCTGTAGTTGGTGCTGAGGCAGGACGTCTCCTCCTGGCAGTCATGCGAGGTGACCAAAGGCGTATTGGGGGGGCATAGTACGGATGCATCGTTGGTGTGTCTGTACAGATTGCACATTGCGCACTCCATGTTGGTGTGAGACGGCACTACGTGTATTTTTTTGTTTTGAGGGTTTGCCCAAAAGTTTACCCTCTGACTTCGATCACGTGATCTACGCCCGGGCTTTCCCTCTAGATCCTTCCGGTAGAGTCGTGCCATGATATCTCTGTGCTCTCCGCAACTGTTCAGCGTTTGGATATCCTCATAGCTTGGCCAGGATGGTATGATGGCGTATCGAGGTGGCCACTGGATATCGGGGCTTTTCATGTTTCTAGCAGATTGTCGGTAACCCGTGGTGGTGGAAATGTCGGTTTCTCCTGTAGTAAGATCTCGTAACCTTTGGGTAGTTCCTACAGTTCCAGAGGTTGATGGTCTCTGGGCTCGCGCTGATACAGGTGAAGCAAAGTCTGAATGGACAGACTTGTAGGAAGGCGATGAACTTAACGATGACAAATCGTCAAGGAGATATTGATAGTAAGACGAATCCAGTCGATCTATATCCACTGTGCTGCCACTAAGACACCGGGGAAGCTGCCCAGCAGCCACACGCATGAAAGCGTTCGCGTCACTTCGTCTTTTATATTTTGAAGAGGCACCGATGAAAGCAGTCTGATTTCTGGCACCAGTAGAAACTCCCCGTTCTGGTAGCTGTAATGTCACTACATCTTCAGGTTTTACCGAGTGACCATTTGTCAGTTTCCTCTCCTCAGATGGAATTTGTACAATGTTTTTATAGTCGTCATTTTTCTTATTTCCTTGTTCGATTTGTTCATGAGTAGGTGCTCTTTGAACATTCAATTTCGGTAGATGGGTGACCTGACTATTTCCACTGGCAGCCTGAGACACATGTTTGAGATATTCTGGTGAATAGCGAGCCACAGCCAACTTATACTTACTTTGGAATTCTTGACTCCTGGAACGGTAACGCGAGGGCGAAACTCTGCGCGTCCCTTTTTGTGAATAACAACTGCGTCCATGAGTGCTCGCACTGCCCACAGACGAGTTCACCAAACTGGGACACTCACACGGCTCTTCCGACATGGCAAAGAACATTTGTATTCGTTCCAGTTTTGAGAATTCCCTCCCCAATAAATGCAGATTGCTGAGACTCGACTTCTCTCTCCGACATTCACTCTTGCTTGGAGGGCTTTCCAGTGAGCCAGCCAGCTTTCCTTGTCCCGGCACTTGACCCGCGTACTTGCGGAACAAAAAGCGGAGCGGCTTGGGTTGCACTGCCATTGTCTCTCTTTATACCCTATTGACATTAACGGTTGACTTAGAGGCAATGAGCATGAGAAATGTCATTAGGAGGCCCTTGATAATTTACAACATTTTTTTATTGCATCACCCCTGACTCGGCTATCCAAACAGTCCAAATAGCGGCAGTCATGAGCCTTCATTTTACAGCTTTGCTGAAAAGTTCTTTCCCTGACCACCAATTATAGGCCTGACGATCTGGCCTGTAGCTTCGACACTGTAAAAACAATGTTACTTAGTAAATCTAATGCAGTAAAAACAAAGTAAGTAAGCCGATCATTGATTTTTGTTTCCTTTGGTTCTGGTCAATTTGTACGTCCATGATTAACTGCCAATGCGACTTGGCGTGTTATTTCTTTGATCTGTGCACGTAACCTTTGATATTCTTTCAAATACCAACAGTGCCATTAATGAAGAAACACAGTACTGATGATTTTAATTCTCCTGCATGCTGGTGCCTTTTGCACTCAAGGAAAACGCGTATGTATTTCATATCCTTTGAAAACACGGTCAAAATAAATGATTCTAATAATCCAATGTTTTCTTGTCACTCTGTCGATGCTAGATGTTCTTAGAATTCCTCAGCACGACTGTTATCCTACGTTTTCCTGACTGTTCTGTTGGTAGTAACATATTTCACTTTGTATCCCTCGCTCTCGGCAGTCAGAAATTTATATACTCCATTATAGATCGATAGTCTTTAAAGTTGGGTGATCCTTTTTTTTTTTTTTCCTCGAGGAGAGGACCTAGCAACCCTGTCAGTTGGTTGAAGAGGAGTATAACAGGCGCTGTAAATTTATTAAACGCGTGTTTACACATCGACACAACGTGAAGCTCTGTGATTCTCAACACTCATACAGGTGTGTAAGCCGTCTTGATTATCGCAGGGTCATTAAAAACGCCAGTGCTCAACTGATCTGAAAGCTCGCAGAGACAGAGATATCCCTCAGTGACTGGACACTGATCAGATAACTGAGTTTCATTACTTTGTCCTGCATACTGGGCTTAGCACCTGCCTTCCCTGGCTAAGAATGCGGAGATATATAAATTGTTGGCTCGAGATACCGATAAGTCCCAGATCAAACTGCTTTGATAGCGTGCAATTTGTTCCCTATTCTCAGTGGAATCCGGCTTTGGCGGGAGTTATGGTCAAACACAGAAACGTATGGAAATCGAAGTTTCAATTTTTCAGTCCATGTTTGTTTGTTTCTTACAATACAGCTCCCAAACAATTTCAAAAATGTTGAATCTATTGGTTAAGTTTAAAAGATTCCAACCGGTTCATGTTGATAATTAAGCGGGATTAGATTACAGTTAGAAAAAAAAAACAGACAGAAATACAGACTGAGCAAGAGGAAGTGTGCAAAAATTTCAAAAGAAAACCATTTAAATTTCTGAACTCGAAGGTCCACATCTTATTCTTGTGTTCACCTCATTAAATTAGCTCATCAGCGCTCCCTTGGCGTGCCAATGATATCAACCTCATGAGCTCATGGTTCATGTGCAGAGTGAGATAGACTACTTGTGTTCTGAATTACACTGCCAATAATCTCCTCAGACAGGTTTGTAATCTGCCAGCTTAATAGCCCATGGTAATAATGCTGACCCGGTCTGTGAAACTTGGGATAAAGGGTGATGTTGACTCCTCTAAATAACTTGGTGACAGACACCCTGAGCAAACGCTGCGTTGTTCTGTTTATATGTTTCCAGTTATAAATATTCAATATCAGGAAAACGGCGTGCATTATAAAACGCACCATGAAAATACATTGTGTTTTGGATTAATGAATGCTAATATTCTTAGCTTGTTGATTGTTTTCGCTTGCACCAATAAGCCCCCTCGTAATGGGCGTGTTAGACTTAACACTTACAGAGAGTGTTGTGAAACAAAGCAGCCCAGTTGTTACATTTATGGAACATGTGCTTTCTGAATGACTATTATTTTTGTTTCGTTGGGTTTTCTTCTTTTGTAAATTTTACCTAGCGAGATAGAGATATATACAGTAGATTATTGTGGGTCTTTCTTGTTGTTGTCGTTTGTTTGTTTACTGAACTTATTTTGGCAAAAATAAATATGTATAAAAAAAAAACATAAAGAACATCGTGCGTCTTGCAGGTATTAAATGCATCGAAGTGATCTAGGAGAATATGTGTCCTCATGTGGATTTTATTATTTATGTCGAGAGAGAGAGAGAGAGAGAGAGAGAGAGAGAGAGAGAGAGAGCGAGAGAGAAAGGAAAGCAACAGAACAAAAAATCTGAAAGTGGTTACTGGAGGGGAGAAAAAACATCAGTTAAAATCATAGTCTCACTATTTTGATATTAAAAGAGAATTGCATATAATGAAAAGTAGAATCAGTACGGAGAGGTCTCGATTTCTTCTTCTTCTGCTTTTTTTTTTTTTTAAATCAGAATTCTTATGAGTCCTATTTAGTAAAATGAGAAAACCTTGGGGACATTGATAGGTTTCAAATTCTCTAGCATTAGCAAAGAGATCGTTGGTTAAGAATTCTGCTGCAGCTGGTCGAGCGTCGCTGATTCAAGTCCTGTGACCTACATTCAGGGAGAACTCCTTATTTAAGGATTAAATCACTCCTGTGTCGGCTGGTCAGCCAACCGAACAGACTCAGGTGTTTCTTTAGTTTGAACACCTAATAGTGTCTATTACATGAGCAATGAATGAAAGAGAGAGAGAGAGAGAGAAAGAGAGAGGGGGGATGAGGGGGAGAAAGGTAAGGAGAACGGGAAAGAGAAGCAGACAGGCTGACAAACGCATAGACAGAAAGACAGCCTAGACAGACCGACAGACAGACAGACAGACAGACAGATGGACAGACAGATAAACAGACTGGCAGACTGAAGACAGACAGAAAAACAGACAGACAGGCAGATCAGCGACAAACAGATAACCGGACATTCGGAAGGAGACCTGGCCTATAATTAGATTCATGCCTCTACCTCACTCTTAAGAAATGAACGAGCCGAACTGTCCAGCTTAGCCTACATTATTCGACCAGCCTGTTAATAACTGTTTACGTAGGCCTGTTTGTTGTTGGTGTTTCTGTGTTGCTGACTCATATTTGTGATTGTCGTCATTGATGTCTTATTCAAATATTACAAATCTCCGGATTTCATGAGCGCCCAAGCTATTGAGTCGATAAATCCACTTTTGTTTAAGTTGTATAATTTAAACACATGTCATGAGCAAATCCCCTGAATCCTCCTATTTACAACTTTATCCTAATGGCAGTTCTTCTGTTCCTCAGAATGTTCAACATGCCCTGTGTAGTCATTAAGTGATAAACTAAGCTAATGTTCATTTACAAAATCTAATAAGAAACATCTTACCCTCAAAGATTAGGCGAAACTTTTTTTTTCAGTTTTAACATAGCACTGAGCAGGCAGCTCTGCAAACAACATACTGTTTTGCAGAAACCAAACACTTGGAAATTAACGAACCTCAAAAGGTTTCAGGTATCATCTAATACTAAGTTCTTCTAGTTCTATTTCCAGAAAAGTGTTCCCTCCTTACTACCTTCCTTACTTCCTTCCTTCATTCATTCTTTCATTCATTCATTCATTCATCATTTATTCATTCATTTATTCGTTCATTCATTTATTCATTCATTCATTCACTCCATTAATTAATCCATTCATTAATTCAACCATTCACTCATTCACCTATTCATTTTTTCTTTCACTCACTCACTTTCTCGTTCATTTATTCATTCATTTTCATTTATCTATCCATTCATTCATTCTATCATTCATTCATCTATATATTCAGTTGTTTGATTATTTTTTTCATTATCGTTAATGATTCTGATGGCTTTAAGTTTTCTTTTTTATTTTCCTCAACCTTAACGCTTGAACCTAGTCCTCATTCAATGTATCTCAAGACAGCAAGTATCATTGGCGTGAGCTAAACTCGTTCTGTGAGAAGAAAAACGGATGAATTAATATCATTATGTTCTATATCTTTAAATAAAAGTTCCAGTTTTCTTCCTGCTGCCTGCGTTTTATACGCTGTGCAGTAAAGTTAGTTCAAAGAGCGTTTCTGTTCATATCTGAACAAGTAGTCTGATCTGCATTTGAAAGCCCACAATGAACCAGAGGATCTATCAAACGTTTCTTTCACTTCTCTCCTCTTTACATCCTTTTCTTCCTGTTCGTCCACTTCAACCAGTCAATCACTTGCTTCTCTCTTTCTCTCTCTCTCGTCGGCTCATCCATGTACCAATACTCATATATTCACTCACTCGCTCGTTTGTTTATTCACTCACTCACTCATTCACTCACTCACTCACTCATTCACTCACTCACTCACTCATTCATTTCCTCATTCACTTCCTCCCTCATTCATTCCTCACTCACTCACACTCACTCACTCTTTCATTCAGTCAGTCACCTACTCACTCACCACCCACTCACTCACTTTTTTACTCACTCACTCAGTCACCCACTTTCTTTACCTTTCTCATTTCATCGAAGACTAGCAGCTTGTCATTACCCTTTACCCAGATTCTGAGAACCGTTCCAATAGCAATCTCTAGATTCACCTGTGATCAATAATCTTTATTTGACCAGTTTATGGAAGGCCAGGGCTCGAAACAAAGAGGCCATTGTCACCATCATAATGCTGAACTTGCTCTAGAAAACAAGTTATAGATCTAACTTTGTACAACTTTGTACAGAGCTAGTAAGCATGTCTAGCCTACGTTGCTTTATTACCACTGCAAATTCGAGGACATCAGAATTTAGAGATGAGCAAGTAAATAATGTGCTGCAGGCCTGGTAGTCTTCTGGATTCCCTTTATGGTTAGAGGGAGGAGAAATCCCTGACATTTAAGGTGCCATCCCTGACAATAAACATAGAAAAACCTTTTTTTTTTTTTTTTTTAATCATGAGAGACAGGTTTGCGAGAAAGTGTTTGGGTGATGGTAAGGATGGAGAGAATGGTGGCAGTGGAGGAGGATGGGAAGACAAAAGCGGCCAGATGATGGCAGAACTTTCTATACCTTGAGACTGGTTGACGAATAGGTAGAGAGAGATAAGGGTGCCTGTGCAGCGAGGGCAACAGAGTCAAGACATTGAGTTAATCAATGTTGGCACACTGGAATCGAAGAGAAGGATCTGATCACTGCAGCACCGTTGTCGTTGTAATTATAGTCTTTCACTCTCTAAATTATAGCCCACATCAAATCATCAAATAAATTATTTAATATAGAACTAGACTGTGTATATTATTGCGGGGATTGTATTATTTGATCTACAATTTTATTGTTAATGAAGCTGATCGGATTGGTCTCACTTTTTAGTGTGCTCTCAGTTCCCGTCACAATTTTATGTCAACAAACCGTTACAAGAACCGCTGCTTATGAACCGTGGGTGGAATGGAAGGTTATACTGATCGAATTTACGATATTGATTGACTTGTATCGATTGATCCAATAGCGGAAAGAACATAGAACCACACGTCGTTGCTTGTTTTGAGTGAGTCAATCTGAACAGACTGAAATTTGAAACATGACATACATGCAACAGGAAATCCTGAGGCAGTTCCTCGTTGGATTTCTTCTGTTCGCAGGCTCGCTCGGGCAACGCAAAAATGATTTGGACGAAGAGCAGAAACGTTCGTTTGAGGCACAGGGTGTAAATATGGACGAAGTTTCAGATGATACGATTTTTTTAACACCCCCCAAGCTTTCAGAAGAAGATCACGCATACAAGTTCATGCCTCTGGCATATCGTTGCGACGGATGTCGAGGAGTAGCATACCAGGTAGATCTAGCCCATTCCCTATGTTTGAACATTGATTTTTTTTTTTTTTTTTCCTGCTTAGTTACTGTCGTGATACTATTGGAGCAATATGTAAATTGTCAGTAGCTAAGTCTCTAATGCATGTTCCATCACTACTGATGGGGGGGGGGGGGGGCGATTAGACGATTGATGTAGTCACTAATCTAAACTCAGGTTATATTTTGGAGAGGGGTTTGGGGGGAGGAGAATATGGTATGTAGAGGACTGGAGGGTGAGTGAGTTAGGGCAGTGTAAATGTTACTTGTGTCCACAGCATGTCAGATTGCGCCAATCTGAGCCCAAACTGGCTGATTTTAAAAGCTTTATGTCCAAAAAAATTCAGTCAATTTTGGTTTGGATGTGTGCAGTCTGACATCATGTGCATACCAAGTAATGTGAACACTCCCCTAATGCACGGACCCTCAGATCCTCTGTATGTGTTTTGTTTTGTCAATCAACATGGTCGTGATATTATACAAACCAATAAATCACCCGATTTTTAAATTTATTTTAATTATGAAAGTATCAAAGTTATTTTCCTCCGGATATCTACACTATTTCAGCTCGCCCAACTATTTCTGAAGAGGATGTCTCCTTTAAAATCCTTACTCTCAGTTAAGAATTCTGAAACTTTTCTTTTGCGCCATGTCAAGACTTCACTTCACTAAAAGTCTAACCAGACTGTTCAAATGTTCATTTAGTTTTGGGACAGGAAATAGCCAAGAGACTAAGGAAGATCTATACAGATTATTTTATTTTTTTGTAACATGGAATAATGAATGTAATGGATGATGACTTAAGTGATCTGTAGTGACTCCCAGAGATTTTATTTACAGGTTTTTAAGATAACAGTTTGTTTCACTGAGTTATGTTCCATTTTTCTCATCATGGTTTTTTGTTTTTTTTTGCAGCTCCGGAAAAGATTTCGCATTGCTGAAGACAAGAAGTCAGGAGATGATCCTTTATCCTATGTTGAAGTTCTGGATATTGTAGATGAATTATGCAAGGATGAATTTAAGAAGTAAGAGACAGAGAATGCTTCCATTTAGCTGAACCAGCAACAAACTGTGTCCAAAATTGACATTCATATAATTTCTGTGTAAAATACTGTTTGTTTCTAAATGAGGAACTGTGTTTGATTACTGGATAATCATATTGATCCAGTCTGTGCTCATTTTCATTCCCTTGAATTTCATATGCAATCATCTAATGAAATTCTGTATGTATATATGAGATGAATACTTAAGACCCTAGAGGATTTATGTATATTTAGCATGATCTTCTGTTATATGTAAGTTATGCTGCTATGATGACATCTACCCTGTTACAAAAAGGGGATGAATGCACCACTCTGTTCATTTATCAGGGGTGACAAAAGTCAATTCCAGTTTTTACTTTGCTTAGTGGGAAAACAAAAATTTACATTGTCCCATCTTAATAAATACATTTATTTTATCGATACATGTGCATCATTTTGAGCTGCTTCCAGAAATTCATTACTTAAAATCAAGTCGTTACAGATGTAATGTAATGACTGTTTTTTTTTTCTTTTTTTTTTAATAGTTTGCTTGCTTTCCTTATGATTGAATTTATCAGGAACACAATTTGATGGAATAAAAGGCAATATTTTTACTAAAATCTACATGTATATGGTCCTTTCACAAATAGGATTAATGTTTTGAAAATTCATTATCTACAGCATATTCTTGTTTTGTTTTGCCTTTTTCCTCAATTTTGGTTTGAAATCCTTATCTGTTCTTTCTCATAAAAACATTTGCCTTTATTAAACAGTTATGGAATAAAGAATGTGATGGGAAGGAACATGTTGTCAGGAGAAGGCTTGGAAGGAGAGCATACATCTGGTATGGTGGACACTGGTGGAATATGGGAGAAGAGGTATGAACATGATTATCTATAGCCTGTTGTGTAAGAGTTAAATCTGGTAACAAGTTCTTGATCAGTTTTCACTTAAATACTATCTTGGAACTTTATAAAAGATGGGTATTTTGAGACAAAATAAAAACTGTTCTGTTTAGTTTTGTTGCATTGTTATTGTGAAATGTAATTTATTTTAATACAAAGTAACTTTAAAAAGCAATGAAAATAGAGTGGCACAGAGTGACATTCAAGCAGCATCAAGAATTAGTCCATTCTGATCCAGTAAATAAGGCACTTCTTATGAATCAGAAGTATGTAAAGTTTAATTTCATTCAGAGTCTGTCTCAGAAAGTATTGCATTTGTACAAAGTTGTATTTTATTTTCATTTGATTTCAGAATGCAAAGAACTTGTGAGGAACTGGTGGGAGAGTATGATGAAGAGGACATGTATGGCATGTACAAAGAGAATGATGCAACATTCATAATGAGACTGTGTGACAGCTTCTGTGGAATAAAGAATATCCCAAAGGGAGAACTCTGAATATTTCTTTCTTTGAAGTTTGCTGTACAAACGGTCTAGATAGTTTTCTTTTTATGTCTTGGTATCATAATTTGTTATCTGAAACAAAGCAAGTCTCACAGATCTGACATAATTCTTAGAGAGGCAGAGCAAATGAAGAAACACAATTTGTCTTGAAATGAACACAAAAATCAAGTTGAGAGTAGAAGAAGTGAATGGTAAATTGAGTGGTAAACAAAGTTTGGAGATTGTTTCTTGTCAAGGTAGAACACAAATTTTTTACTGATATGTATGAAGATGAACATGAGTTATACATAAACGGTTTTAATTAGATCGAAGTTTATACTTTGCCCTCAGCTAGTAATCATAAGCTTTCTCAAATTTGTAAAAATCAAAACTGACAGCATATTATTGTAATATTCCTCTCATATCGTAATCAGATCGTAGTGACATGTTTCATAATATGCCCCCATTCCTCCATACTAAAAAGATGAAAATGTATCGAACATCCCGCTACTCTTAGTTTCGAATATTCTTTATCACAGCATAGTTTTTCAAACTGTATTTTGTTATTTTTAGATTCCTTCAAACTGTTTTGAAACGAAGATGATTTCAACAACGCCAAAGTGTTTGTGAAGGTTTTTTTATATTTTTTTATTTGAAAACTATTGTAAAAAAATTTTACCTTGGAACACTTTTGTTTTTGCAAGAAACACGGGAAATAGTAGAAACTAAGTGCCTTGCAACATTTGATATATTTCTATTCTCCAACTGCAAGGATATTAGTGATTCTAATGGACCTTGTTCTGCTTCTGCCATTGCTCATTTTGTGGTGGTTACTCTGTTACCACTATGAATTGTCAGATAATGGAAGGCCTTCAGCTCTTTTTTCTACATTGTGAAACACACTGCTCTGTAAGCAGTAAGTAGATGTGGCTAGTTGTTAAATGATTCGTGTTGTATGGCAACAGTGATTAATAGAGCAGAAGAAAGATGGAATAATTTTCCATAAATTTTATTTGAAAAGTTATGATATTTTGGGCCATTGTTTAAAAAAGCGATTTCAGCTGGTATCACTGAGATCAAGCTATTGGCCATGTGGATATTCATAATGAGTTCATCAGAATAATATTAATTTACCCATGCATCTGAGAGTGGCCTTTCGCTTTTGTGCATCTTTCAGAACTGCTTTGCTGTATGCAGTGTGAAGAAAAATATGAAATTCCTCCATGGTATGGGATATCCAAGGCATATTACAATGTGCTACATATCAGTGACATCCTAATTTGATTCACTTTTGCCTGTATATTACTCTGGATTGATAGTTAATTCTTTCGAAAGCTGTTATAAGTTTTTTTTTTAATTTACGCACATTTTTTTCAAAGTATTTTGCAGTTAATAATTTTCTATGACCAGTTCTTGTCCTCTTTCTGTCTTTATATGTGGAAGGAACAAATTGTATGCATTCTGAGGATGATCAAATCCTTGGCTGAATTTGATTCCAGTGATGATTGTCTTAGTTCATTCCCTTAGCCCTACCATTCCATTTATTTGGTTCATTAAAGTGTTCTTTCACATTTTGTTTACATTAAGTTGATTAAACTTTCTTTCAAGACTTTCACTCTTTCAGGTCATTGTTATGGTGTCACTGAGAACAGTAGTTGTTTCATCCTTCCTCAGCATGTGATGAGATAATGTGGACTCATTGTTTCCAGCTTTTAAAAGCAGCCTAAAAAAAGAGTTTAATAGCTTGAAGAATATGTTTAAGAGACTGAAATTACAAAGAATAAGAACTGGTGTGGGGATTTCAAGATCTCTGTGAAACATTACTTCATTGTACTTAATGTGATAAGAGTTGCTGTTATCACACATAGTTTTCATATGTATCTGTGCAATTCAGACAGTGTGATGGCAAAACATGTACTGTCACTCAGTCATAAAACTGTCACAAGCTGATGCAAACTGCAGACCTTATCTAGTCTACCACATGCACCTTTTTGTGCGCAATTTATGATTTTAAAATGATTGCCAGTTTATTTAAATAGTTTTATATTGTTTTAATTAATAACATGTGCATAAATATTTTTATCTTTCAATCGTGATTATCTGAGTTGATCAACTTTTATTCAGAGATGAGTGTTTATACGCACCTCTGCATTCCTCATTACATGTACAAATTTTTTTTGTCTGGTGATATGCATTTAAATTTATTTTGTTTTGTCTAATTCATATTACCATTATTTGTTGTTGTATTTTTTTTGCTGCTAAAGATAATTAAGATTGTGGTTCCTTAATTGAGTCTCTTTACTACTTTATGAACTTTAGCTAGAGCTGTCTTTGTTGTATGTTCAGAAAATGGGATCAGATATGCACTGTTGAATAGTGCTTAGGTCAGCACATTGGTGTATGAGTTATGAATGTGGCGAGGAAATGAAAATTAATTTGGTGAGCAAAAGCAGTTCTCTGCTGCAACTTTTCTAAATAAAAGTGTTCAGTGTTCAAAGATTTACCTACACATAAGATTGCAGTAAATGCAATCACAACTGATAGGCATTATTAATTGTACTTTGAAGCAGTGGGTGCTACAACCAATGTGCATATATACAAGTAAGAATGACTTTTTAAATTTTCATATTTTTGACATTTTTGGACCACAAATATCTTATTATGTCATGACTTTACCACCAGAATCTGACATGATTTATGTTAAATGTTTGTCAGTTCACTGACATACTGCCCAGTCATCCCATAAATTTTTAAATAATGAGATCAAAGTCAATGGAATTAAATATTTATTTTGATTATGTTTGAAAATATGAGACTATCAGAGCATATTATTAAATGCATATTTATCAAAATTACTATCTATGTGGATATTTTGAAGGAAATAAATGTTTAAAAGATAAAGACATATTTTGTTTTTTATATTTTTGTTCATATTCATTCAATGGCATTATATTTTGGTGTAGCTGTTTTGTGTTGTAAGAGATACTGAGTTAATCTGTTTCATGTGTTCTGCTTTAGCCATTTATTATTTTTTATTTATAATACTGAAATATGGAATGCAATCCTCAACATGAGGGAACATTTTTCTTTGCAATGAGTTTACAATTGTTGTAGTAGATTGGTGTTTCTTTTAACATGGTGTCATAAATTGGTGTCAACGTAAGGTGTAATGAGAAACACTTCATATGTTTTTATTTGTTCATAGAAGAAAGGATATGATTTCTTATTACCGATATTTTAAAAATAAATAAATAAATAACGTATTCACTGAGTTCAGGTTAATATTCTCCTGCACTATGTGGGTAAAGGCATAATGAAATTAATGCTCATCCATGACTGTCTCTTTCAACATGTGCCACCATAGATAGTTTGTTAATTAAGAATCTAACGTGGTTTGAACAGTTTTGTTTTTTATTTCACATTCATTCCATCATCATTTTATTATTATGTGTACACGATTCTGAAATAATGTCTCTGTGTTATAATGTGTTAGAAGGGGCACTTTTCAAACCTTTGTATTTCTTATTGACTTTTGGCTAAATGTTATGATATATTATGTTTTTCCTGTTTAGAGTGAAAAATTTGAATCTGTTACTGAATAAATATATTTGAATTACCATTCTTATCTTATTTTTATTTTCATGAATCAAATTGGATGCCTTTTGACTTCGGCTCATTTTGTAATAATGCCAGACTGTTGCCTTCTTCTTACTTGTATGACATTACTTAATCAAAACAAACAAACAAATCAGGCGGGATATTTCAAATATTTGACATTTATTCAATCTGACAGATATGATACGATATCAGTGAAAGACACACTACATTATGTCTTCATTAAAAATAGCGAAAAACGCACATGCCTATCTGTTTTAAGCATCTTTGTGCAGTATCAGCTATCATATAATCCCCAGTCATACTAACAGGTTGTAATTAGCCCTAGGACAAACACGAGTCTGTAGCTCTAAATAAAGAAGTGGGAAAGGTTGATGTTTGGCAAGATGTGGGTGTTAAAATAACCGCAATTGTTCCGTGTTTTCTGAAGAGTACGGTCGTCATAAATTAGAAAGGAGGCAGGTAAAAGAAGGGGTTGTTTATGCCCATTGAGTCCTAGTCTAGTCCCAGCCATATTATGAAACAAAGATTAGCTTATAACTATCATTACTGAACAATTTGATTTTTAATTTGATGAAGATTGTCAGGAAAACTTGGTGAACCTAGTTGAATTTTCTGGAATGCATGCTCCTCAAGGATCTGGCCAGGGAGCTTGGGTCGGTCATGGTGGCGTTGAGGCAAACAGGCTCGGGCTCAAACAGGCTCGGCTCCTTGATGCCCAGGACCAAGTCTCCGAGGAGGGTGGTCACGGTCTCGTTGGTGCTGAGGTTGCGTGTGAAGGTGCGGACGGGATAGCAGTTGATTCTGGTGAAGACACCGATCCACTCCTCTCCTGTAACAGATAGTCATATGAGGTTTTTTTTTAGTCATCCACTGAAGATAAAAAATAGTATGTAACTGATGGCTGCCGATTGCTAATTCGATTTTGTTGTTGTTTGAAGCACCGTTTTTGGTGATTTTTTAGAATCCGCACAGATGATGCGGATCCATGCGGCGGAATGAACATTGCGGCCGATTCACGTAATAGGCACGTGCATTACTTTTAACTAGGCAACAGAATTTAATCCTAGGACAATGGCGTACTTTTAATTTTTATCATTCTTTTTTTTCATATTCAAATACAAAATATGTTTGAGGGTGAGAAAAGATCAGAGTCAGTAACTGCAACACTTTGAACCCCTTGCTCATTCATTTTAAATCAACATTGCAGCCAGCCTGATACGGCAATGTAGGCCGTAGAGGAAGATACGGCAATGTAGGCCGTAGGAATGTAGCCATAGTCTTAATCTTAAACTTACTTCTCACATCACTCCTATCAGACCATTCAGTAGCCTCCAGGTCTTCGCCAGGACCTCCAATGTAATACTCGGCTTCAAATCTGGCGTCGGCGGGGACGGAGAAAGGGTAGAATCGTCCAGCCTCTGATTTCCTGCATGTGTTGGTCTGACGGTTGTATTCGTAAATGATGTTCTCTTTGTACAGTAAGATAATGTGGAAGTACCTGTAGTGATAAAAAAACAAACATGAACAAATGGTCTTAATCCAATAATTTTTGCGAAGTGATATAGTCATGCCTAAGCAAATGATTCTGCTAAAGATATTGCTGCTGTTGGTTGTCTGATTTTTTTGTCCTTTCAGTTTTTTTTTTAAACTTTATTTTGTATGTAGGTTATTATTAGTAAGAAACGCAAAACGATATAAATATGCATATGCGAAAATCAAATCGGTAGTAGGTACCGGTATCTGGAGACAGAGGAAAGATGTTTGTCTAAAGACTCACTGTCTGCCGGGAGCTGGTCCAGTTTCCTCTCTCTCCCAGAATCCCAAACGCTCACCCTTCACATCATAGGCAACATCAAACTCCCTGAAAGTGGTCATCTCATGGTTGTACTGGAGTGCATAAAACTGGGGGGGGGGGGGGGAACAACAGAGAAAAAACCGTGAGGAAAGGATGGTGGATAGAGTTCCGGGCGCAACCATATGGAGGAAATAACCACCGTATAGTGGATGAATTTGTTATACAGCAATAACATACATGTATCAGATTGGCATCTAGAAGTCTTTCCTCTGCTAGTCTGTGGTTTTCTGCTTTGACATTGGTGTGATGAATGCAACAGCGAAAGGGTGTTATTAATTTACCGATAAACGAAGTATGTTGTCATCAAGGGTTTCATGAACTGATTTTGGAATATAGGTCTCGAATGGCTGTTCGTGTCCTGGCCCACGTGTTTTTTCGGCAAAAGGAACAGCAACAGAAAGCGGGCACTTTAAGTTAAAATCTGTTAACTACTTACAAGTCACACATCTTTATATGTAAGGCGTCCTAAGCGATTGCAAGCGAACGCACTTCATGTAGAGAAGCAATATAAAACATTATGAAGTTATAGTTACAGTGATAGAAAAACACAAACTTGCCGAACTAGCCAGAAGTCTGAACTTTTCATGTTGGTAAAGTGTAGATGTTTTACTGATGGGAATCTCTCAGTGGCCCACGCTTGTGAGCACAACAACAGAAAAAAATATCACTATAGGTTATAATTATGGACAGTCATACCAAGGACCTTTGAAACTGATAAAACTATCTTTGATTTTGTTTGTGTTGAACTAAAGATCTAGAACTCTCAAATCAATTTATCAGTTTCCAAAACACACAGCTAATAGATTCGAACAACCTAAAAATAGTAAGTTCTTTGGCAGTTTTACATATTCCTCTGCAAAGAAAGGGGCGGGGGTTTTGTGGGTTCTTGACATTAGCAGTTTAAATTGAAGACGCTGAAGAAAGAGTTGAAAGAGAAAATGAGGCTTGCAATAGTTGCATGAGGTGTCCTTGATATTAGCATTGTTTTAAAAAATGAACGATTTGACCCAAATAATAATAATAATATAAAAAAAAAAAAAGGAAGCATGTTTTAAAAATTCGCATTAGACCTGTGAAGACATCAATAACTTAACACTCACCGACAGTTCAGGAGGAGAGAAGCATGGCTGGGGAATCTGGGCGTATGTAGCAATCACACAGCACAGCAGTACCACAAGCTTGAACATGGTGAACGATGGACTTTCGTCTGCCTTGATGCGCAACTCTATCCAAAAGTGATCTGCACAGACCGAGGGAGGCGGTGGCGAATGATAGTCACCAGACCAGATCTTTCAATCAGAGATCTTTTTTTTTTTTTTTTACTCCTTGGCCTAATTATCAGTTATCTTTAACATGTCACATGATTGTTCGATTGTAGGGTAGTGATTCGATAAAGTCGTATCACTTTGACTTGCCACCACTCAGCACCCATCATTTAGCGTTTCAGGGCGATTAATCTATTAATCACAACGATTTCTGTCGATTCAATCTGTTCTGTAAAATCTAAAATCCAGTGCCTTTATAACTGTTGGGATCTCATTGTTGGTAATGTTACCGATACTACGTTTCCTATCTGTGCTTCTACTACAAAAGTTTGAGTCGGCTAACCATATTTAATGCATGTAGTAAAAATAAGTTGAAGTAATTTCTCCAGAATCGAGACATACAGTCCTGGTATCATGCGTGTGGTTCTAATGGAGAACTGCAATGTGCATTAACTCTGAGGGAGGTTGTCTTATTACACATATCCATCTTATGCTTTCTAGCGCAATGTACCAACTGAAGAGCGAGAAAGGTGTGTGTGTGTGTGGGGGGGGGGGGGGAGAGGATGAAGGCGATCCAGCTGAGACTTATTGGTGACAATAAGGTTTTTATAATCACGTGTCACATATCACTAGATCTGTTGTTATCTAAGAGAAGTTGCACTAAGAATGAAATAAGTACGCGTGCTATGGCTTGCCGAAGATAGGGGCCATACGGATCGAGTCCACTAATCCAGTGACTATACCGGCTTTGTCATTGTCACATCGTCGTGAAATTGAAACGAAATGCCGCGATTTTTCACTATACCTCTTCACTTTATATTTTCTGAATAAACAAATTAATCATTAAAATCTTAGTATGCATAGTAAAGGACGTAATTGTGGAAAAATGTCTGTCTTCTGTGGGTCTCAATATTATGTTACATGGCGAAAGTAACCGCAAGGCACATTAATTTTTTGTTCGATTGGCCAGTTAACTGATTATTACATATTTTGTCCTTTCGATTCCACTTTCCTCTTTGGAACATAGTGTGGAGACGGAGAGTCACTAGATGTAATAGTAATACATGTATAGTAATCTTACATGTAGTGGAGGTTTATGATCTGGAATGTGTACTATCAATTACTGTAATAAGTTATTGTGAAGAAATTTTCTATTTCAGTGTCTGCCCTTGGAACAAAAAATATGGGGATAAAATATCTCTCGGTGCATAGTAAAGTAGATGGATACAGGTTGATGATTGGCATTTTGTAGACTACTGCAGCTATCAACAATGATTCTGGAAAGCTCGAAGTGGACTGAGGATAGAGAATCATGTGATTTTATCCCCTAACCTGTCGCTACCAGTCATTTAAAGCTATGAACGCGAAGGATGAACAAAGATTGTTGGGCCTAATAGTACCAAAATGTGACTGTTAGTTGTTAAGTGTGATAAGGTGGCTTGAACAGTAAAAACTGAAACTATGCTTAGCTTACATATCGCTTTGGACGGCGGATGGTGTTTCTTGTTGCTTAAAACACTCTTATGTTTTTGACCTGATCGTAATGATAGATAACAGTGAAATCTTTCGTCTGACATTGAAAGGTTATCATTTGGTTGGAACTCATTATCTATCGATCAAGCTGAGTCTCGTGGTCAAATTATGTGGAGTTTTATAATGATAAAGATTTGAAGTAAGTGCACTTCAGCGTGGTCGTAAAAAAAAAAAAAAAAAGCGAGAGCAATTATTTTTGAACTCGGAGATAGATCAAGGGTTCTGTGCCCTTAAGTATGATTAATGGACAATCATGTCTCAGCTTGTTACAGTTGGCCCACTATTGCTAAGTGCACTGGTTGACCGTTACATCTCCAGGCAAGATTTTTCTGTCACCAGCGTTACCCACACATACGGACCCGCATGACATGCTGTCTACAAAGACTTTGTTGAAAGAATAACATTCTTTACGCAATCTCAAAAGAATACGATAACAATATAAAACAGCAAGAACAAAAACAACAATAAAAGTATAGTTAGATTATGATAGATAGATAGATAGATAGATAGATAGATAGATAGATAGATAGATAGATAGATAGATAGATAGATAGAT
>JBCEWB010086981.1:0-12612 GCA_039654565.1 Peronia peronii
TTTAACTTAATGTCTACAACTTAACATCAAGAGATTAATCCTTTGATGAGGGCAAATTTTTGCATTGGCATTGCTACCTTGCACGGAAATTCTGGAAAAATAATTCAACCAATTTCTACAATGTCATACACTTCATTGCTGTTTGTCAATGATTGTAAAATTTTGAAAACATACCTTATGGCATAAGGTACCAAAATTATTTCTGTGTCATTATGTTCCTGAAAATTAATATTCTAATTAAAGCTCTTGGAAATACCTCTCATTTACAGGCACGAGATATCTTGAATAAAGAGTTTATTACAAATTAGACAAATTTCTAAAACTTTTTTTCATAACCACACTGAAATGACTCCCTCTAATAACCTTTTGTCATTTGAGACAAAAATTTATTGATCACTGACAAGCCGCTGACATTCAGTGCCTTCATTTTACAGGTTAAAATAAGTAACCCAACAGAGAAAACCAACCTTCGCTGTCTTGTCAAAGGAATCTGCTTTCATATTGTCAGACAATTTCACTGAAAAATACTGGAAAACTGTCAGGAAATAGAACAGTTGGTACAGTTGAATGGGATGAGGGGAAATACAAAGAATGAGATCAAGCAACAATGTTGTCACATATATATGTAGGAAATTGCAAAGGATATTAGACCTGCTGCATGACACCAGTACTACTTGGATTTAAACTGAATATTAATTAGTAGATGCCTAAACTATTACTTTGGACTAGAAACAATCAGTAAAGGATACAAAATCTTTGATAGGACCAAAAATTTCATCTACTTTGCCAATCTGTTGCTTGTTCTGCAGGTAAATGGGTGCATTGAAGTATGGAATTTTGTCACTGACACTCTTGCAAACCAAATCCTCTTCACAGGTATGTGTCATGTAGCCAATTTCTGGAAGACAAAAAATAATATGAATTTAAAATAACTACAGCAAATACACTGTAAATAGATTTAATATAAATAAATAGATAGACTTGAAAAAAATAGTAACTGGCTTAGGACTGATGAATGATGAAAACTCAAAAGCAGCTTAAAACCCCCTCCATAAACAACACACATTGTACATAACTCATGGACCAGAGTAATTTTTCAAAAAGTTTTCTGAAGTCATGAAAACAATGACAGTAAGTTTCTTGCATGAAGACTGGATTGTTCCAACATCATTTTTCAGCATCAGTTTTTTCAAACATAAATTTAGATCTTGTTCTCAATCAGTAGTATCTCTTTCTTTATAAAAGTATTTTCTAGCCAAAACATTTACCTTCTGTGCTTGATGATGAATAGGGCCTACCTGTTTGAATTGTACAGACACAAAACAATAACAACAATGTCTATGGACTCTTCACACAACAATCTTACCCATAACCTCATCTGGTGGTCCCTGATCTTGCCATCTGTTTCCTCCCCCACCTCCTCTTCCACCACCTCGCCCACCTCGAAAGCCTACATATGGACAGCAAAACAACATATTACTGTTGGAATGACAGACCATCACATTATACAATAAGTTATTATATTTATACCCCAATTGTACAGTAACCACTAAAGACATGCCCATGATATTCCATCATGAAACAAAGAAGACAGAATACATTGCATGAATTTTAAAGCAAATCAGACATTAAAACTGCTTACTAAGTCAAAATACATTGTGGTGCATGTACCAGCAACATTTGCACACCCATATTAGTTTGATGAATAAAAATGCAAACTGGATGAATTTTCAAATTCCACTACTTTTTTTTTTTCTGTTCTCTCAGATTCTGAGGGCTTGGGTGTATAACATACACTCTTAGTCTACAAATCCACTGTCACAGCAGTTATACCATCACAACCCAAAAATATTTACATATCTAACCTCCTCGTCTTCCACCTCCTCGGAATCCACGTCCACCTCCTCTAAAGCTCATCTGAAAATTCCAAAACAAAACTGAAATGAAATCTTACAAAACAAGGATTTTCTGCTTATAAATTCAAATTCCTCTGCGGAACCAACATTTTTGGGCTGTACTGTCTGGAAGTCAGGTACAAAACTCAATGTGGTTATGCCGTGCTCACTAATGAATTTACTAGGGAGGATATTTCTCATCCTTCCATGTTTCTGCCTTGTTTCCCTTATTTAACTCCCTGCAGCGAGTTGCCAGCCTGTCAGTCTGGACTGCCAGCACTTCTACTTAGTTTCGCAGAGCAATTCCATTCAGCCTTTTACATGACATAATCTAGGCCCATATCTCAATTCTGACTCAGATGTTTCCTCAAATCCTTCCTCTAACTCCATTTCTTTTTCACACATATACTGAGACCCGCCATCGGTGGAAAGGCTCTACTTGTTTGTTTTCTTAAGCCTTTCAATCCTTAGAAAGTAGGATTATCTCGGCTTTTAGAAGTTGCCAATTTTAGCTGAGAAATTCTGTGGGTAGAAATTTGGAAATTTTGCCTGGACAGCGGCATTCAGCCTACTCTTCCATCGATTTTGAACTGCGTAACGTACACACAAGATCTCCGAAATATATTTGCCCTTACCCAAGAAGGCTAGACATCAGGCTCTCCTATCCAGAAGAAGCCAGGGGACCGCTGAGTCACTGAAAAAATGCAAGTCTTTCAGTCTTCGTATCCTTTCATACCCCGATGAGAGGACCTGCACGTCGTGCAGAACCAGCAACCTCACCGACGTGAGTTGTTTTCACCCTCTGAAGCAGACGCCAAAGCACAGAGCCACTGTGTTCCCTCAAAGGCTGTACTCACAAATACATGTCAATTATATAGAGGGATGTCAAGTTTGTCATCCCCTATGCAGAGACCACCCTGTTACATATTCATCCATAACTTAGCATAATTCCATGGACCAAGCCATTTTCATAAGCTGATTTTACAGTGCTCAATTAAACTGTAAACTATAATACTATTATCCCACTGGCCATGTGCTTTTAGATCATTCTTCTTTGATCACAGATCACATGGACCAGCATTTGATTTCTCGTGGCTATAAAGAAATTTATATGTCCAACTAGTCTAATGATGGCATAGCATGAGAGCACAAGTAAGCTATCTGATGTAAAAGAACAAACACAGACTGCTCTAACTTTTATCCAAGCATAATTGTATTGTAGCTCACTTTTACCTTGACAGCTTGATCGATGGTCAGTGAGAAATTTCTTGAGTGGGCCATATAGTCAGGGGTGTCTAGTAATTATTCAGTAGGGAATAACAAAGATTATTTTTCCCCTCCTGCATCATTATGGATTACAGATTTCAAGGTACAAGAGAGGACTTGAATGGGCCATTGATTTCTACTCTTTTCTTCTGTATGTCAGGAATTGATCGAGTAATATGGACTTTCTCATACTCTTATCAAGGCCTAATATTTCCATTGAGTATTGAAAAACTGTCAAATGAGCTTCGGTTTATGCCTATCAATATTATAAACAGAGACAAAATTGTCGTTGACAAACCTTGTAAGTTTCGGCGACATGGTGAGAAGTACTCATAGAGGAGCCAGTTGGAATAAATAACCCCATAACATGAATAAGCTGAGAGTCACGAAGTGTATAAGTATAATTATAAATAGGCACTCACTGATTACTACCTTTCAATTATCTGTACAAGGGCAAGACTCCCTTGCTAATTTAAATCTATCAGCACATACTGGCTCATATTTGAGGAGGATCGCAGAGCCCCTCTGGCATGTTATTTGGTCAGCAGTGTAGTAATCAGACATCTATGCATGTTTCATTGACTACACCAAGGCCTTCGACACAGTTGACCATGAAGGGGTGATAGAATGACTTAGAAAGATTCGCATTGATGAAAATGACATCACCGTCATTGCCAAACTCTACTTGAAACAAAGAACTCAGATCCGATTTGACTCGGGACTTTCTGATCCTGTTGAAATAAGACGTGGAGTCCAACTGGGATACATGTGTCTTATCCCCATCCCTCTTCAGTCTGCATACAGAATTCATCCTTCAAATGATCTAAAAGACAACCCGGATTAAAAATAGGAGGCCACATCATATATAACCTGAGATACACTGACGACACGGTTCTACTTGCTGAGAATGAACAAGAATTACAAGAACTCGTCTCTGCGATCAAAGATGAAAATGAAAAACTTGGCCTGAAAATGAACGTGAAAAAGACAAAAACCATGGTAATCATCCACAGAAGTGACAAACCTAAAGTAAATATCAAAATAGACAGAAAGATAATCGAGCAGGTTAGCAGCTTCACCTATTTGGGACAGCTCATAACAGAAGACGGAAGAACGGAATGTGAAATAAAATGATGGATTGGCATGGCAAAGCATTCATTTGACAAACTGCGTCACGTCCTTACCAGTAGTAATATTCTGGACACAAGACTGTGTCTAATCCGCTGCCATGTATGGTCCATCTTTATGTACAGCTGCGAACCTTGGACTCTACCATTCAGCCTGGAGAAACGGATTGACACCCTCGAGATGTAGATATATTGAAGAATGGACAAAATCTTGTGGAAGGCCAAGAACGCAAATAAAGAAGTTCTCGAACATTTAGGTCCGAAGAAGAAAACCCTTCTAGAATCGACAAAAAGAAGAAAGCTCTCATACTATGGCCATACAAGAAGGCATGAAAACATCCAGAAAGAAATCGTACAAGGAAAAGTTAAAGGGAAAACAGGAAGAGGCAGAAGACGAAAAAAGCTGCAGGATTGCCAACCCCACCATGGTCCAACCACGGATTTCTCTTGAAAAAAAACAGGGATTTTTGACTCAAAACAGGGATTTTACATACCAAGAAGAATCCGATGCTAAAACTTATTTTGCAGTTTCCAATCAAAGATTTTATGCACACAGCAATTATTTACACATATTTTCAAATTCACAGCATTTCTAAATAAAGTAAAATCCAGTAAATATATACAGAAAAATTCAATCACTATTTACAATTAATTCCTAGGTTTATTTGATAGTTTGATAAAAGTAAAGACCACAGAATAATCTGGTCTGGATCTATCGTGTATGGTATCAATAAAAAATATGATATAGTGAAAGTACGACGTGAAAACCAGAGTGGAATTTATGGTGAAATCCAGCACGATCGGGATCAATAATTATGGAATCTAGGATATGGCATGACATTAACCATTATCTTTGTACGTTTCTGTATCCCCCCACCCATTGGAATACAATGTTTCTTCAAAATATATGTTTTTGATGTAATGCTAAGATAAGTGGGCTTGGGTGGGAGATCAGAAATCTGTGTTAGTTCTCGTCCCTGTGTGACATTGAACTTGCTGCACATCGTAAGGTTCTGTAGACGGCCAGTCGCCTTTCATCCTTTGAAGTTGGGAACCTACTAGCCCGGTAGACACTGGGTCGATTACATAGGCTAAGATTGCATAAAATCCCCCCTCCTCCCATGTTTTTCACCATATGGAGTGAGAAAATCTAGAGAGGGGGCTGGGTAATAGTTTACCACAAGCCCAGTCAATGCTAACGGCACTAGACAGATAGATCTGGACAAAGCGACACTGACCATCACTATCCACTCGACGAAATGAGGTCATCGGCCGTAACATTACACAAACGCTCATTGTTCTGGCTTAGAAATAACGCAGCGTGCATAATCTCGGAAAGGGTACTGCAAAACTCCGTTTGATTGTGATAGCCGCAAACGTAACGGCACCATAAAAAAAACGTAGATCTAGACTACGTTCCGGATGTCACATCCGCGACTAAGCAAAAAAAAAAAAAGGTCGTACTTTCGCTAATTCTGTGTTTTTCTTTGTTATTAATATTATCATTTAATTTATAAGAAACCCGGGATTTCAAGTACTTTCCCGGGTGCCCGGGATTTCGCTTGAAATCAGGGAAAATCCTGGTTTTTCCGGGAGGGTTGGCAATCCTGGAGACCATAAAACACAAGGGACGACTCATACACTGACTCATCGTTACTATTAATTATTTCCCCTGATAACTGTCTCAGAGACTGTGCGTGTGTTTTCCACTTTTTCATTTTTGTTTTATTTTTGTCTGAGTATGAAGGCAGTTCAGAAGGTAACTCGCAACTTTTACTAGCAAAGCCAATCGATCGTTGAGTCACCACAGGGGTGTTTTTTGGGATGTGGGAAAAAGAGGGTCGCTCTCTTTGACACGCTCTCACGACATTGTTTGTGAATGGATATGAATGAAACTTGGCAACCAATCAGAAATGAGGTTATTTTAATGATATGCAAGCGTACAACTTTCTATAACATATGGTTCTTGAATAAATCACAGTGAGAGAATTCTGTGTGGTGTATTTCAAAAACTCTGAGGAGCTGTGGATTGTACACAGGGGAGGTAAGTTGTCAACCTTCCTTCTTTGTCTTAAAATTTCATGCATCTGTGTCAAGTACTTTTTGCGCCGTCCTTACAAAATGTATGGTAACCCTCCACTAACGAGTGTACTAAAGACATGGTCATGTTGCCAGCTCAGCCAGTTCGACTTTGACTCTGAGGCTAAGAAAATTCCTTAGGTCACATCATCACCACACTGGCTCATGGGATGTCGCTTCATTTGCAGCCCATGCATTGTAATGGCGAAGGGGGGAAAGCTTATGAAACTAAACAGAGTGGGCCCTAATTGTCGCACGAGTTTTTGGAATTTGGTCAAAACAGAGCTAGATCTAGATGTTGACTATTCATTCAATTACGGGGGTCAAGAAGAAAACTTGAGTAAAACAATGAACTTACGTGAATCGCACAGCTCCAGAATGACAAGGTGTCTCCCCTCAGTCAAAAATACTTTTGAACTCGGCAGTTACCTGTCATGATCGGTAGTTTTGCACTGCAGTGTACTGTGTACTAGGATCACAGACTTTTGTGTTTGCAATATGATTGGGCTTGACTAGGTCAGCCAACAAACAAGCATTATGACACGCATTAACTCAGCTTAGATTATTTAAAACCTTTAGAATCTGAATGAAAATTGATGCACATCCGATGACGACACGAGCGATGATGGGCCAAACAAATGGTCAGATCATGAATGACGAGCACATGTGAGTGACCATGTTGCATGAGGGCGGGACGGGCGGGGTGTAGTACATAACACTACATGTCCGGACTGAGCTGCATCATGTACTGTTGGCATACAGACACAGGCCTTGGCAACGGCTGAAGGCAGGACCACTATCCATAGTAACAAACGGGAGAACGCAGTTTACTTGCTGGACTGTGAAATGAAAACTGTACTCCGGCGGCATTCAGAATGACGCCAAAGCATGAAATGCGAAAAAACTAGTATCACATATCCGAATTCACCCGAATGCGGAAAGGCGGAAATAATTCAGTACAAATTAATCACGCAACTCTTTTCTCTTTTTTATTCCCCACCCAAACCTTGTCTCCATCCCAATTTATAGTATAACCCTAAGAAATAGGACAACAGAGATGGACAGAGGCCAACTGATACAAAAGTATGGTTCTCTGACCATTCTGACAAACGGGATCGTCATTCAGTTTTATAAAGACACTGCGAAAATGCCCTCCATTAACTCAGCCAACTGGCTATTAAAATGGATAGCAGAAGAATCTCTCTGTGCAAAAGTCTTGAGGTCGTACTATAATACACCGTACAAAAGCATCAAAACTAAAGGTGCTGCTTTGGATAGATTTAAAGAGTAAGTTTTCACCCTTCCTGAGCCAGCTCACCTCTTCATCTCTACTTCATCCCAACCAAGTGCTGGACTCGCCATGCCTTATTCCCCACTCTCCCCCATTCTACACCCTCCAGCAACAGTTAGACAAAGAACAGTAACAACACCAAGGAAGGGGGTCAATGAAAAGACACATAAAATCGCAAGGCAAAGACAGAAAGACAGCTGTCTTGGAAGTAAGCTGAAAAGTTTGAAAGATGAATTTGCAGCACTAACAGAGAGGAAAGATGAGTATAGTATAAGTAATGTAAAAAAGAAGGGAAGAGAGGAATGTGGCAGCAAGGAAGGCATTCAGACAGGAGAAGAGCAGGCTCTCAGAAGTTTGTTTGTTTGTTAGGGTTTAAGGGCATAGCACAATCACAGCTATATTGTGCCAAACACAGTAAAATCCATCTACATATCAAGACGAAAGAGCAAGACAGAAGATAGGAGCACAGGAGAGAGAGAGACAAGAGATGTCACCCCTGGAATGTCGAGAATGGCATTCCATGGGCGACACCTCACCAATGGCAGGCTTTCACCACCTGCAGGTGGGAGCAAAGAACCTACTTATATACCCCGGGATGGGAGTGGGGAGCTCAGCAGAGGCAAGTAAGCTGAACAATGAAAATGAATGCTTCATGACACAACTGAAGGAAGCCAAGCTGGAAAATGCCATACTGGAGAAGAAACTTATGGGTCACAGAAGGAAAATTAGAAGGCCACTGAAAGAGAAGACATCAGCAATTGACAGCGCAAGATACCATGCACAAAGACATAAGAAGTCAAAAAAGGAGTCTGTATCACTGGTTATTATCAGAGATACAAGGGTGATTGTGACAAAAAGGAAAGATGGAGAAAGATGTGTGGAAAAAATTCAAAAAATTTCATAATAAAGAGACTTTGGCAGTGAAAGGGTTAATTAAAGATACAAAAAATCTAAGAACAGAACTAGATTCTGCGGTAAAAATTACACTGGGCTGCCAAGTTTCGTTTATATACTCCCAATAGTGAAAGAGTTCTCACCAATATTCACTCAAAAGTCATGGAAAAGTGTCCCATATTTTGGTGTTTTTTTGCTATATAAAGTCATCAAAAAAAAAAATTCCAAAAAAAAAATTGTAACTTTTTTTTATTTATGGATAGATTTTCAAAATTCAAAGAGCTGCTTGCTCAGGAAAATAGAGCAATCACATACACCAGGTTACTATTTTCTTTTTCCAAAATAATTTTTTTCATTGGCATTGCTACTTTTACATTTTACTCTGCGCTGAAAGCTAGAGTAATGTGCTGCAGTGTGCAGCTAAGCAATAAACATGGTTTAATCGATGATCACTCTTAGACCACTGTCTGTGCGTGTTTCATAGAACATTCCTTAACTCAGTAAAGATTTGTCCTCGTCTCCTCCACCCAGACCTGCCACTTTGCCAATCCCAAAAATCAGTATCCCAACTCTCAAAAATCTGAATTTGAGCGAAAAAATCGGAGTCACACAAAACAATGTGGTAATATTACAGCTAATCCTGTTTACGTTTAAAATCTAGTCTAGATCTACAGATTTATATCCCGTGTAGATCTAATTCTTAAATTAGTTCTTCAATAATATTAATACCCTATTATTTCCAAATAATAATAAAATAAATAAAAAGACTAGACTTTCATCTAACTGGTCCAAGTCTACTGTAACGCCAAACCAACCCACCCTAAAGAATAAAAATACGTCAACCATCTAGACTCTAGATCTAAACAAAGAAGCCGTTGGCGGTTGTACAAAGCACACGAGTTGGGCTTGCCAAGAGAACCGAAAGATTGCCTATTCCTGATGTAGATCTAGTTGGAACTTGATATTATAAATTTAGCTCTTAAATGGACGAGGCAGTAACTAATGAGAGTCGCTGAGACGGTAGCGATGGCAAGACAGACAACCAAAACCCGAGTTCACAAGGCCGACGCAAGGTGAAATTAAAATATCATCCGGTACTTCCGATGAAACGAAACAGACAGTTCAAAACAGGCACGGCTGGGCCAATGTCCGCGAAACAACAACAAAAAAATCGGAATACAGTGCAGACAATCGGAAAAATCGGAAGGACAGGAATTTGTGGGGGAAAATCTGAATATTCCGATAAAATCGAAATAAATGGCACGTCTGCCTCCACCTCACACGCACTGCCCAAATAGCTTTACTTCCACCTCCATGGACAAAGAAACACTGCCCCCACCTCAGGTTGTTTTACCTGAGCCTAGCCTAATGCGTAAGCATCACGTCAACGCAGTCTCGCCTTTAACCATCAGTGTATAATCGGAGCCGGCGGGCACTGTTAGGAGTGACTGAACAAATGTGGTTTTATTCATCACTTTCTGGGAAAATTGTTTCATTTGTAAGTGAGATCGGGAGGATTTGCATTTCACAAATTCTGCGGTTTTATTAGAGGAAAGAATAAAGAAATAAAACGGGACGGCATATTCTTTCCTTTATTACCAAAATTTCGCAACAACCAATTTTATATCATAGTTCCAATATATTAGTGCCAACACTAAGGATTTTCAAGAAGTTTGTGGCTAGCCAGCATACTATTAGTGCTAAATACACTACATCCCTATCCTGCAAAATCTTTCGAACTCATGAAGAATCTTGGACATTGACCTACCTTTTCAAAAAGTTTTGAGTACTGGGGTGCATATTTGACTTCCAATGCATTAACTTCTTTATAAAACTCAGCTTCAATGTTAATGACTTCATTCTGTAACTTCTTCAGGGCTTTTATCCGCCGCTTCACCTCTTTCGGTAAACTGTTGGAAAAAAAAAAAAAAAGAAGAGACTTACTGAAAGGTTGCATTAAATTTAAGGAAAATACAAAACATCAAATTAAACAATATGTCAATTTTTCAAGTTTCTAGATCAATCTGAAAAGTTTACCTTTGTATATATCCTGAAGGTGAGCCCACAATAGAGCATAGCTTGTCTTGCAGTGCTGCTAAGACCCCTGGGTTCTTCATTAGTTGGTTTGCAATTGCCTGGGTGTCCCCCGATTCACCTTGGAAAAAAATGTACTACAGATGATACAACTGTCTATCAAAAAGAAAAAATGTATTACAAATGTCTTCAACAATTGTCTTGGAAAAAGAGCACTGGGTTATCATACTGTAAATCACATTACTTCAGTATTTGAAATTTGTTTCAGTGATCATGCAGACAGTGAACAAAAAAAATGTTTCAAGGCTTTGAGAATGATCAAACCTGTGTTACAGTGGTCTCTGCCTAAGAGCCCCATCACAGGAGTAAAAAAAAAAAAAAAAAAGTAGGTTCTTAGGTTACCTTCCATATACGTCTTTCAACCTCCTGGTGGAAGAATGATGTAGCTCGTCTGACCTGACTTGTTCACTACTATGATTAATTGATCGTTACACCCATCAGGGTCAAATCAGACATTTCTCTTTAGAAAATCAGGGATTTTCAATATAAATCAGGGATTTTACATACCAACAAGAATCCTCTGCTAAAATTTGTTTTGAGGTATCCAATCAAAGAATTTATGCACACAGCAGATATTTAGATATAGTTTTAAATATAGTGAAATCTAGGAAATATGTACAGAAAAATTCAGTCACTATTTACAATTTCTTGGGTCTATTTGATAGTTTGATGAAAGTAAACCCCACAGAATATTTTGATCTAGATCTATATTTCCACTCACAGTAGATTGTTCTCTTCTTAGCTGGTGAACCATAAATTATATTAGTAATACGACACTGAAAGAAATGCGACATGAACAAACCAGTAGCATTTATAGTGAAATCCAGCATGAACGTGATCAATAATTATAGCAATCTAGGATACAGCATAATATATAATTATTACTTTGTTCCCTTCTCTGTTTCTGTATCCCCCCATCAAACTTGCCACACCTCATAAAGTTCGGTTCCGTAACTGCATTGGCACAGTAGTCAGCCTTCGCCCTTTGAAGTCAGGAACCTGTTAGCTGAGCACTGGGCCGGTTACATAGCCCAGCTAAGACTGCATTAAATCCCCCATTCCCCTACTCTTCACCATATGGAGTTAAAAAAAAAAGGAGAGAGAAGAGACTGGCACTACCAAAGGCCCACTCGATGCTCACGGAAGATATAGATTTAGATCTAAATACGGGGTGATATGTTCAAAGCACCACTGACGATCACCAGCCGCTCGAAATAGAGTCTCAACTATAACATTACACAAGTGCCCATTGTTCTGGCATAGGAATCATGTCATGTGCATAATCTGAGCAAGAGTATTGCAAAATTCCCTTGGTTGTGATAATAAAAGCCACGTTAAGACCGATCAAGCAGGCTAGGATCCTGATTTCACACCTATGACTAAGCATAAATTTCGTAGTTATGCACATTCGGTGTTTTTTTTTGTTTCCATTATTATTATTATTTAATTTATGAAAAATCCAGGATTTTAAGTATGTTTCCGGGTGCCCGGAATTTCGCTTGAAATCCGGGAAAATTCCAGTTTATTCAGGAGGGTTGGCAACCCTGTCATTTGTCAGCTAAAGATTTATATATGCGAATAAGAACAGCTTTCTCCCTTGTGTATGTGCTGTAATTATATCTAACAACTCCAGCCCTTTCTAGCAGATTAATTTCACCAATCATGCCCAGCATTCAAACGCTAAATGAGTTTCCAGTAACAAATCGTTGAATGAAACCATGATATGGCTAGGTTACCTTACAGATTATTGCATAAGTGTTCAAGTGTTTAAAACTAGCCAGGCCAACTGAAGTAGGAAAACAACTGAAAACATATTCCTCTTATACATAGTCAATCACAGGTACTGTTCCACATATTGTCAAAGAAATGCATATGCAGGGTTGCCAACCAGTGCTGGGTGGAAATCTGGATCTTAATTTGGATAACCAGTTCCACAGTTCAACTTAAATAATTAAATTTTCCAATT
>JBCEWB010086992.1:0-12611 GCA_039654565.1 Peronia peronii
GGGGAGGGGGGGATGTAGAGGGGAGGTCAATTTGAGGCACTCTTGGGAATTAAACGATAATGAGTATTGCAAAATGAAATCATCTGACAGTAAGCCCATTATAATTTCCAATGTAAAGGTTTCAGAGTGCAGCAGGAACTTCTCCTCTTAAACAAGGTCTCATATCTTGACCATAGTAGCCCTATGATTCGCGAAAAAAAACTCCCAATAACATCCCAATTGAAATAGTATAGAACAAAAAATGAATAACATATGAAATTGTGAGAAAGAGATCGGCGGAACATTACAGACTGAACTGATCTTAGCTCGTCCAGCTCCAAGCACAGGAGAGGAGATAACGGAGAAAAATATTTGATGGTCATTTCTTGCAAACAATCAGTGATCAACAACAAACACTGGTCACATGGTCAGGCAGTCAGACTTGATACATAACCGATGATCTCTGGATTTTTAATCATGTACGAATGCAGGGCAGCCGAGTCTCTTATTTCCTACAGCTATTTCAGCAATCCTTATCGTCAACAGACGAAATATCGAGAAACAATAGGAAAGAAGTAACACTGTACAGATTAAAAGAGAGGAAATGAAAATGCTGGACAGAAAATAGTAATAGCTCTTCATCCTCGTTATTCTTGGAGCCTGCCTTATATTTCAAGTCACAATTTTCTATAATATAAAGGAGTTAGTGTGCAAAGGGTATATTTCTAGCCCATAGAAAAGTCTAAATAGTGAAACAAAATCTGTGCTTTGAAGATATTAAGAGATAAAAATGAGTCTGCCGACGTGTTTGCTTCGTTGTCAGTATTTGGTTTATTTAATATAGTCTAGCTTAGTTTTGTTTTAAAAAAAGAACGAGTTGTCAGAAACAAAAAGAAAATAGAACTGATTTCATTTCATAATTTGCTAACAAAACAGCACTGGAACTTGTACTGAGGTAGCGTTGGAGAGAGGGTGGGAAGACGGAGGAGTAGGCTGTGGATCAAATAAAAAGGAAATAAGCAGAATAATTGATTAATCATTTCAGGAGCATCATCCTACGCAGTAAATCTATATAAGATTTACGAAGGAGTGGGGAATTTAGATGTATAGATAAACTTTTGTATGTGCCCACAGCTGTTAGAAATGCGTAAGATCTAAAAACGTATAAGTACCCATCAAGCACAGATTATACGAATTCCCCACTGGTCCAGGTAAGGACAAAATCAGATCAGTGCAGAGATCAGTGCCACGTCATAGACACCCACTGGGATAGCTAGGCACGTAATCACGCGCGACCACATCAATATCGGCCAATACTGGAGGGTTTTCTCCGGTCAACCGAAGGAAAACAAACATTACACCAGAGAGCACCCGTCAGGTCAAGACCAAGCCTGAAAACGACTTTGCACGAAAACGTAATATTATAAATGTTTGTATTTAAAGTGGTTTTGAGTATTTCATACCTCCCCTTTCTCCATCTCTCGATTCCAATTCGCCCGAATAGTACCAGTTTGTTGCGTTTTTTGTTTGTTTGTTTTGTTTTGTTTTTTTGATAAAGGCTGTGGCAGCCGATTTTTTTATTTATTTATTTTTTATTGTTGGTATAGACATAGAGGTATGTATTTCTTGAGCTTCTTTCCTTTACCCAAAGATTAATAGATCTAATTCCTGTAGCCTATCACAAGTTTGTCAGAAACAACAATGTGCCGACACTTAAACTTTAGATTATTTAATATAGCCACAGGGTTTCCTCTCTCCCTACAACATTATTTCTCCTCTCTTTCGTCTCGTTCTCTGTTCCTCTATCCTTCTTTCCTCTGAGCCCTCTTTTCGTCAAATTTCTCTGTTTCCTGTATTTTCTAACATCTTATCATCTGTTATCTGTTTTTATATTGCTCATGGTGTCAATTTTATTTTCTTCATCCTGTTTACAAACAGGAGACTGCAGCAATAATTTCAAGAACTTCAACAACGGGTCTGTAGGCATAAAGTTAAAATCTTACCCCACTGGACATTGGAGGCTAAATCATGAAAAGAGGATGTCTCAGAGAAAAAAAAAACAAAAACAAAAACAAGAACAAAACCCAGACAAGATAAACATTTTAAAAAAACAGTTTACAATGTTTCCTGTGAATGCAAATCTTTCTCTTGCCATTGTTTTACTGAAAGAAAAATCTCGAAACTTCATTTTTTCATAGAGAACAAACACCAGTGATTGCTAAGCCATTGGTGTAATCTGTTACACCAGAGCTTGAGAACACCTGAACGACTGGTTTGTTGTTTGTTGGAGGCCTCACATCGAGCGAGACAGACTTTACAAAAGCTTGAGAGTGGGATTGTGAGGTGAAGGCTAGTTTATGGACGGAGTCTTCAGCTCAAAGAGAGCTAGTGATACATTCTTATTGTCGTGGCGTTACTGGCAGAGAACTCTGTGTATTGTGTCTTACCCCGCTTGATTCGCTTGGACACCTACACTTGTCTTTCAGATTTTTAGCTCCGGGTAGTAAATATCTGGAGTTAGAGCTTATCAGTGGACGTGGCATGCCGGCATCAGGTAAGAAAATTTCTTTGCATTTGTTTGTCACAAATAAATGCTTTGAAGAAAAATAAGGAACAAGAAAAACATTTTCTCCTTCAATTATTTTTTTTTAATTTGTAGTTTCTTTAAATGTTTGATTACGCCGTTTGATAACTTAATTTGTTTCTTGTTAAGCTGAGCAGGTGACAGCTGCGAAATGGACATAAGTCACTACTTGGTGAAGTTGTTTGGGATGGATTGCAAATAAATAAAAACTAATATGAAAGTGCTCAGTGTCTCCTGTCCAGGCATTGCCCGCTAACGTTATTTTTATTTATTTATTCATTTATTTTTAAGTTATTTTTTGTTTAAAAAGTGACATATCCCAAGTTCTTAAAACGATAATCTCCCAGATCAAATGTGGTCACAGAATTTTCCATTTCAACAGAATTCTATAATTGTCATAAATTATTTCCATGAGTACGCCTTTTTACCCCCCTGTGAAGTCTTAAAGTGACGATATAATAGAAACCACTTGTATTTCCTAACATGTAATTATCCTTAAAAGTCGGCGTGGCGATTCACTACATTCTGACTGCCAGCATTTTGTCCTTCTATGTCCTCCAAAAAGCTAGTTTATCATTGCTATTATTATTCTTTCCCAAAATGAGTCAGCGTAAGCATGTGAGACATGACATAATTATATAATAATAGAATAACATTTTCCAAAGCTGTTTCGAGCTGGTTTGTTCTTCTGTAATTAGATAATTGTCATGAAATACTGCAACAACCCATACTTCCAGAGACATGAAAATATAGCTCTTACAACTATAACAGCTGGCCACAAATGCTTTATATCATTATTTCCTAAGTCATGTCCAAGGTATCGCAGAATGAAAGTATGTCAAATGACACTAACAGTACTCGTATTTTTTGTCTCCCTTAGAAAGTCTATAAAAAAAAAAAAAGCAATTTAAACAAAGGGTATTTAGGCTCTGCACTGAATCCCTGAAAATCGAGTAAATCACACGGTGTAGCATATACTATATTTTGTAATAATATAGGATAATTAGTATCGTAGATCTACTGATGTCCGATCACAGAACAACATTAAAACTATGGTTATGTTATCATCATGTTGTCATTGATCATGACCATTCCGTATTTTCTGAAGAATGACAGAAAACAGCTATTAAAAGGTTACAGTACGCAGTGTAAATTGAGGGAAAATCTGAACGACACTAAACACAAACCGACCCAACTAATACACTGTTGTCATTCCCTGAAGTTCAATTTGAGATGTAGAGGATATTTCATCCACATATATTCACATATTTAGTTTTTTGAGTATATATATATATCAACTTCATTTATGCATTTTACTATAGTGATAAATCTGATTTATATCAAACGCTATTAATTGATCTGATAAACACAAACAAAACACAAACAACAACAATAACAAAATATACAAAACAAAAAAAAACAACAACAAGAAAAAGAAGATAATATTACGATGACAGCGACATCTCAAAGTGCAATTACTGTGCTCAGTTTGGTTGGATAATAACATAAATTTAATGCTTATATATTTTTAAAAAATGTGAATGCTTCTGTTTTCATAGATTAGAAAAACATCAATCACAAGATTGAAATGGAGAGAGAGAGAGGGAGGAAGAGAGAGGAGCGAAACGAGAAGAAACAGATGAAAAGAATACGGCGAAGAAAATTTCATCTATATTAGCTAAACGAACAGTGCCCGGAGAATAGAATTTTCTCGACTGTAAATAGTTTTCATTATTGTACAATTTCGTTGCTTATCATCGCATCGCTCTAGCCAGCAAAATACAACGGTGCTGACTGGTTGCTCATCTATTCCATTGTGCATGACTTGCACCACCGTAAGCCACTTGTCTGACTATTCAAAAAGAATTAGTGGTCTTTTGGGCCTTGTTCTTTCATATCGAATAGGAATTGTGGTGTCGATCCCAGTTTGGGAATATACATGTATTACTGAATGGTGTGCTAGAGAATACAAGGTGGATATATTGATCAAGGTCGAGACCCAAAGGGACGGCACAACAAAGGACCTATTTTGTCAATGCTTTTTAGCACCGTTTCACGTTCCAGTAATGGAAAAACAACACGAAAGGACGGGCAGGTGAAAGATTACAGCTTAATACAAAAGCACAGTTATTAATACCATGAGCTCACACTAAAATATAGATTGATAAGTCCAAGAAATTCTTTACTGGTGGTAGGACATGGCTCACTGACCAACTCATTTAGCTCTGCATTGGCAGGGAGGACATATCGATTACAATGATTGCATGTGAATACTCATAATAATTATACCATTTGTCTGTGTGCAGCTGGTTTTATGTCTAAAAATCAACTGCCAGATTCAACAATAGCTTACAGTTGGCAGTGCCGTCCTGATATTCGTCTACTAGATCCCTCCCTTACACAGCACACTCGAGCTCTACTTACGTGCTATGGAATAATTCATTCTAGTCTCATCATATAAACTGTCTTCATATGTACGTAAGGATGTACTTTCCTTTTCTTTTTTTTTGCAAATCACCAGTTTGAATAGATTTTTCCCCTACCCTCTAAAACACTCCAGGGAAGTGAGAACTAGGACCCCCTCAGAAAGACCATGACCTATGTCTTAGTGCTCGCAATATTAGCCCTCAGTTGATAAATATGTGTCAATGAGTTTTCCAGAAAAACTGATGTAACTATATGTCGGTAGGAGAATCCATTCTTTTCATTTCTATTTCTTTAAGATGTCTGTAAATATATGAAATTTAAATTTCAGGCAAGCCATTAATAATGATCAATGCAGAGGAAATAGTGTTTCAGCTTTCTTGTTGTCACGAAATGAACTGTCATATCAACTATACCCCTTTTCATGCCCTTGAAGTGTTATTCTGCCTGATTCTTTCCAGATCTCGAATTCAGCTGAAAACGAGTTCCCCTGCCTTAACAAGTCAAACTCAGAAAGGAAGCAAAATGAAATCTTCAGTGGCTTTCAAGGCAAACGAGATGGACTCTAAGAATACGCCGGGCACTTTGTGTGAAAAGCTTAATGATGACAATGATGACGATTATGTGACACCCATCGACATAGAAAACATGAAGACCTCTGCTCTGGCCGGAGATCTGTGTCATATTTTCGGCTATTTCTTTGCCATCTTAGTCCGACTGATTCTGTGCACTTTCTGTGTGTTTACGGTCTGGCTAGTTACTGATCAGCTTGACGACGCCCGTTATTGGGGCTTGGCGGCCACATCAGTGTTGTTTGTTGTCGAAGGAATCTACACCATTATCACTCGGGCTGGGCAAGAAAGGAAATGGTCAGCAACTGACTGAATGTCATACATTTGATCGGTTGGTTTGGTTTGGGCACTTGGTTGGGTTATGATTGAATGATTAGTTGGTTGGATGGTAGGTTGTTTGGTTGTTTGTTTAGTTGGTTGGTTGGTTGGTTGGCTGGTTAGTTGATTGGTTGGTTGGTTATGTGATTGATTGGTTGGTCGGTTGAATGTTTGGATGGTCGGTTGATTGACTGGTTGATTGGTTGATTGGTTGATTGGTTGGTTGGTTGGTTGGTTGGTTGGTTGGTTGGTTGGTTGGTTGGTTGGTTGGTTGGTTGGTGGTTCGTTGGTTGGTTGAGTGGTTCGTTGGTTGGGTGGTCACAAAAGTGAAATATTCTGATTGGTCAGTTCACATTTGATAAGTTGAGTGTAGACCAAATTGATTATCTGATATCTTAAACTAATATAGCATTATGGAGAAGTGTAGCATTGTTATACTAAATGAAATAAAATGTGCATGAATGAGCATAACAATGAAAGAATGAGTGAATCTGATGCATAACTTGAAAAGTGCTTTCCTATCTTATTATACCTACAGGAAAATTTACACATAGTTTTAGCTGGAAAATGTTCTCTACAGATTTTAAAAAACTAACTTCTTTTTTTATTGTAAAAAAACAGTTCTTTGTAATCATCTTAACTGTCTTTAGGTGCCACTGAATCGAAATCTCATTGAAGTTCTTGAAATATTTTATAGCCTATAATTTAAGTTGCAAATGAATAATCCAGTCCCTCAGGTATTGAACATAATTTACATGTAGGTTGCAGATAGTGAGGATGCTGTGTGTGCGAATGCCTCATTCTATTTACTCTTCCCAGGATCTGCCTTTGCTTTCTGTGTTATCTGGCAGCTTCAGTGCCTTCCATCTGGCTGCTTGAACTGGATAGGCTCAATACATTCGAATCTAAATACGCCACAGCTTCTGGTCAAGTGTCCATTAGCGTTTCGGGGGTAAGGCGATCTGACCAGTTTTTATATCCATTAAGTTATGATAGGATAGCACTTTATTGTCTCAGAGGCAGACACATAAATTATTTGCAGCAAACGATTCTTTCCAGAACACGCAGTAGGCATCGTCGCGCCGAAATGTATTTTTCCTGAAATAGATATTCATCGTGAATTATCGTTTTGTTGCATTAGAAATGGACAGGCATCATGAATTATTTCATAATTATTATCTTAATTTGTTAAGTGAAGTGTAATTAAGAATTGGGACATTCAGTATGGGAGAGACAGTCTGGAGCAAACAATGGGATATGGCTATGTTAACCTATAATAAAATGTATAATGTTAGACAAATGATGATGATGATGATGCAACACTGTGCCCTGACGAAAGACTAGTCGGGCTTGAAAAATTTGGAAATCCCAATAATTTCATATTATGTGAAAACGAACTTATTATAAATGACAAATTGATGATAAAACCCCAATAGTCACCCGTGAAATATCTTGAGAAAGCTTACAATGCAGTTAATTTACTTCAGCTGTCCTTAAATTTTTGATTTAGCTTACTTCTAATGAGGAATCGCCTCATGTGCCATTGTCTGCTTATTATGATATGATTTTATCGATTAGCGCACTCCGGCCATACATGCAGAATGAACAATAAAAACTAAAGTGAAGAATTTAAGTTTACCGTTGATCTTTTGTGATCATTGACTTTCCTCAGATCTCGGCCGACATCAAACTGGATCCGGATGTCTTAATTAACATAACAGAACAGAGCTTGTTGTTTCTGCTCATCCTCTGTCGTTGGTTACTACCGCGAGGAAACATTTCCAGAGATCAACTGTCCCAACTATTGTTTGTATTCATAGGTAACACTTACGTCCTTTCACCAATATCTTCATCACATAGTCATCTACCAACTATTTAAATACAGCTTTCCACAATGTTAAAAGACATCCTCTTAAGGTACGTTGTTGTCTAAGAACTGCTTTAGTTCACTAGATGCATATGAGAGGTAGCAATTATCACTTTTTTGTGGTTAAAGTACGTTAAATTGATGGTCTTGTGGGCACGGCATACGTATAAAGCTTACAAGTATAGATTGTACGGTCCTATTTGCATGGTAAATATTAACAGCTGTTAATAGGGCATGAGCATGTATTATGTCGCTCGTTAAGATAACACATCTCACAGATTCACACTTGTCCACACAGCCATGGAACTCAGCCACTGACAATGTCAGTTCCTCAACCATTCCTCTACAAACCTATTCTCATTGGAGCTCAGCCCCTAAGCTTAGTTTGGCACTCTGGTGTAACATAGGGTGTGTTTAACCTGTTGAGTTGTAATAATAAATACAAATACATCGTATAATCATAATTAACTGGATGGTGGAATTGAACTGAACGAGCCACTAATTTCTATAAATCATGCAAGAGATAGTGTTACAACAATACATATATTGTGAAACAACTGGAAAAGAAAATACTCTGATAAAACACTGACATGGCAGAGCATATTAAGCTCAGTGCTCATGATAATAATCTATTCACACTAACTATTGCGACGAAATGGTCTTTTACCACTAGCTTTTCGACCAATCAAACTGCATCTTGAGAAGACCTTGTAGATTCTAGATCGAGATTCTAGGCTCCAGAAAGGAGAAGTGGCTTCAGGAGGGTTATGATTGGAGTTAGTTTTAGGGTTAGGGTTATATAAGGTTAGGATTAAGGTAACAGTTATGAGTATAAGGTTTACTCAGGCACCCTGGAACACTGAGTTACAATGTTAAAACCACTTGGTAGCAATAGACTATTGGAACTATTTTGACCAGTGGTAGCAATAGCCTCTTCCTATTCTATTTGATCATTAAGCAGGCAAAGGCATGATTATATAATTCTTCGTTATCTCTGTACATCTTAGGCATGGCATCAGATGTAATGGAACTCTTTGAGCTCTTTGACGAGACTGACGTTCGGCGGGACAGAACACTGAACTACGTCATTCTGGCAGTGTGGACAGTCAGTATGTTACAGGTCGGAAAATTGCTCATGCTTAACAATTCAATTATCATTTTGTGGATTCATTATTACACAATAAATTGCCTCCAGATTTACGTGTTTCATACTTACCACAATACCATCTCATTGACTCTACAAAGTGTCAGAGGAACCGCTACAGCTTCACTGAAATTTTCTTGCAAATGTTTAATTCAATAATAGCAAAATTGTACTTCTTAACTCGTAATATAATATTATGTTATGTAATTATGGCTTTTTAAAAATTCTGATTCCTGGTGAAAAAATATCAACAACTTAACCAAACAAAAATCAGATATGTTTGTTTATCTGTTTAACTGATGTTGTTACTGTCATCGATAATGTTTCTATTACAATCTTTCTTTTTTTTTAATTGCCAGTTTTCCCTGGTTCTGACAATGTCTCGTGACCCGAAAAAAGCCCGTGTAGCCTTAAACACCATGGAAGAAGAAAAGGCCAAGCAAAGAAACCGCAGGCTTAAACTGAAAGATGCCAATCTTATTCAGATGTTTTTGTATACTGAGATGTGGAGTTTGATCATTAGCATCTTTATGCAGGATGGCCCTTTTCTCGCTGTTAGGCTCTACGTCCTCATACAGTATGTTCCATTTCCCATTTTTTGGCTTTTAGTTTTCACATGGTTATAAATCAATTAGGGGGAGCAGTGGCTCTGTGGTTTGCGTCTGCTTCAGGCTTGAAAACAATTCACGTCGGTGAGGTTGCGAGTTCTGGCCGGGCTCGACTCGCAGGTCCTCCCATTGGGGGATGGAAGGACACGAAGATCGAAAGCTGCATTTTTTTCGGTGACTCGGCTTGCTCTGGGTAGGGAGGCCCGGCGTCTAGCATTCTCGGATGAGTGTGGGTATATTTCGCAGGTCCCATGTGTACGTTACGCACGTTAAAGAACCCTTGGCAGTTTAAAATCGATGAAAGAGTAGGCTGCGTGCCGCTGTCCGGGCAAAATTTCCAAATTCCAAATTTCTGCCCGCAAAGATTCTCACCAAATCAGGTAGCTTCTTAAAGCCGAATAATCCTACCATCTCAAGATAGAAAGGCTTAAGAAAAAATAAATAAACAAATAAATTCCCGCCACAGTTCTCTTCTGTATAAAACGGCGGTGTAAAACCAGTCTTCTGAACGGAATTGACTCCTTCAGTTTCATTCACGGCATAGAAATGCCATCACTTCAATAGTTCTCATGTAGCCTCTCATCATACTGAATATTGTGTAAACCAAATACTTGTGATCCATTACATGTATTCAGGGCCAATATGAGTTAGGTACGATGTGATGAAATCAAATGGAGATATTAAAGTTTGGAGTTCATAGCTACATATGATGACAGAGAAGAATAAAGCTTACTACTAGTACAGTACAGTTAGTTATTGCATTTCATTTGCATCTGAAAATCATGTTACAGCATTTTTTGAGTGGATGGATGGATGGATAAGTGGATTGACAGATGAATGAAAGGATGGATGGATGGATGGATGGATGGATGGATGGATGGATGGATGGATGGATGGATGGATGGATGGATGCATGGATGGATGGACGGATCGATGGATCGATGGATGGATGGATGGATGGATCAATGGATCGATTGATGGATGAAAAGTCGAAGGGGGGGGGGGGCGGGCATTGGACTCTCTGCAATATTATTTGATCTTTCTCGATTAGTTGGATTCAAACCCTCAGCTTAAATAATTATAGACTGAACAGCTTAGTCCAGTAGAAGAGAAGCCTTCAGTCAGTTAATCTTAGCTTAGATCTCTGATCGCATCAGCAAATAGGACTGAAGATATAGCGATAATATGGGCAATTGCAAGGGCACCTCCCACGTTTTAAATGAACATAAGCGTGGGATCGCCCTTTTATCCCCAGATGTTACTGATGTTTTCGTTTAACCATTGCAGATACAATCTCATCACATACAGCATCTTGTTCTTCACGAGTAAAAATATTCTGGTGATCTCACTGCTTCTCTATCGTCTCACTGTCATTTGCCTGAAGAAAACAGAAGATGATGACGATGACGACGGCGAAAGCGAAAGCGGAGGTCAAAAGGCTGTCGTGATGAAGAATGGGGATACACCCTCAAAGATTTCAGCTCATAAGCAGTCCAGGCTGAATGGCACTGTAGCTTCGAAATCCTGTAAGTTATCATATGCACTTGATTTGCCGGGATCTACAGACATGATGAGAGAAATATTCTGCAGGCTCACGGATACTCTACAAGCTTAATTCCGCAGTGGAAAATAATTTTGATTTGTTAGGCGAATTCTGGATTTCCTTAGCCATGGTGTGTCTCAACTGATTATTATTCACAATCACCAGATTTCTTTACAAATGAGAGATACCTAGCTGAACAAACTTGAAGAGAATAATGAACGGATACGCAAGACGAACATTCAGATACAATAGAAACATAGACAACAACAACAACAATAACAACGACAACAACAAATATAAGAACAAGAAAATTTAGGAGGGGGGTTGAAGAAAGACGGGAGTAGAATGAAATATAGAGCAGTTGTGACTGGAAAAATCAGTGCTGGCGTATGCGAACTATACTAGAAAAGAGAAATAGGTATAAAAGAAGAAGATGAAAGATTAAGGTGTTAGTGATCGTGACACATGTAATAGGAATGAGGTTAAAGGCAAATAGTGAATTACCATACACGGATATATTGGTGAAGTAATAGGTAAAACCTTGACACGCTTATTGTCATATCAAACAAAATAGCATTGCTCTTCTAACTGTTCCAGGATCGGCAGAGCGATTTTAAATTGGAATTGTACTTTTATATTTGGCGTCATCATCATTACAACTGGCGTCATCATTTTATAAAAATGTCTTAAAATATAAGACGACTGTTGTCTGCCGGCAACTAGTAAAATACATTTAAAAAAAAAAAAGAATCAAATAACATTATGAAGAACATGATTTAGAAGAAATTTAATTGAAAATGTTAGTATCACTAGCCACATTTTTTAAACTGGTTGGCTCTTAACCGGCATCATCATCATCACGGCATTTACTCATAGCTGTTAATTGCTATTTAGAATGTTTGGGTACGATAAAATACATTCCAATATACTTAACTGACTTGTGGAATGTCATTTGGGTGGGTAGATAAGTGGTTGGCGAAATGCAACCGTATTCGTGCTAATGTGTCGTTAAACCGAATCACAATGCAATACACTATTCAACATTACACAGCAGCGGTTTCTTTAGTTTCTTCCGTGGATAATAAGATTTCCCATCTATTGAGTTTCACCATTATATCTTTCACAGCTGTTCCTAAAGCCTCTCCAGCCAAGAACAGAACGAATGTTGTCGCCCCAGATCGGACACCAGCAGGACTTCCGTCAGGACCTCGGACTCAACCAGTGAATGGAGTTTCGCCAAAATACCGCAACCGCTGGAAATCTACATCGCAGAGTATCGCTGTCATTCCAGACGATGACAATGAGCACTGGTGAAGGGAAACCACTGCTGTTTAGTCTATTCATCATCACGTGGTGTACAGAGTACTGGAGATATTTCTACGAATGCAAACGATGAAGCCGAACATTAACTTTACACTGCAAGAGGGCTGAAATTGCGAGACAGAACAGACAGATAGACAAAGACAGACAGAGTGTGATACAGCAGACAGACAAGTAAATAGACAGATAGATAGATAGATAGATAGATAGATAGATAGATAGATAGATAGATAGATAGATAGATAGATAGAT
>JBCEWB010087003.1:0-12611 GCA_039654565.1 Peronia peronii
CTGGCTTCCAGTGAGTAGGGAAGCCCGACATCTAGCCTTCTCGGATAAGGGCGAATATATTTCGGAGGTCCCGTGTGGACGTTATGCACGTTAAAGAACCCTTGGCAGTTCAAAATCGATGAAAGAGTAGGCTGCATGTCGCTGTCCTGGCAAAATTTCCAAATTCCAAATTTCTGCCCACAGAATTTCTCAGAATAAATTGGCAACTTCTAAAAACCGAGATAATCCTAATTTCCTTGGATTGAAAGGCTTAAGAAAAAACAACAGACACGCTACGCTCACAACACACACTTGCATGGGCCTAGTGTATACAATGACGACCTGCTAAACATCGCTCACAGCACACACTCGCGTGTATATATAATCATGATTTGTTACAATATATATATATACATATATATATATATGTATGTATATGTATATGTATATATATGTATGTATATGTATATGTATATATATGTATGTATGTATGTATGTCGATACCAGGCATCACACAGGGAAACGAGTACATCTATTACTACATCATATTATCAACTATTATCTAATAAAAGCTACATACCACTATATATGAGTTAGTGCTACCATCTACGCCATTAAAAAATGCTATCAATCATCTCACAAACAATCGTTGATGGCAACGTTAAGACAGTCACTTTTGTATGATAGCAGCCATCACACAACACAAAACTGTCATCCACCGTTGCATTACATCATCATCGCCACCGCTTTATGTATATAGTACAATTACCAAATGCATACATGTATCTTGATGACGAGTTCAGATCGAGATATCTGATAACGATCAAGATACTACAATGTATTTTTTAATTTATTATATATTATGTATCTTCTTATGAAGCAGAGCGACAAAGAATGTTCTGTGTGACTGTTCTTGACAGCTAGAAGATATTTTCTTTGGGTCATGGTTACAAAATCTCCAAGCCTGGTAATCCTCACAAATATTTTGTATAATCATTAGGTGGGAGGGGGGGGAGGGGGGAGGTGAAACGGACTGGACGGAGATGGGGAAAGAACAGCAGAACAAGAACCGGAAATTACCTAATAGCGGTTATGAGTTTGCGGAAATGGGATGGATAAGCGGGAGGGAGAGGGAAAGAGACTGAGGCCTTTATTTAGGAAAATCCACAATGAAAACCTGTCAAGCTCAGGATCATGACTGGGACACGTGTGAACCTTCCTGGCAGATTTTGAAGCTGTCTAGGAGTCAGCGGTCACTCAGAATTCTGCAAGTTAAAGATTTGACCACCCGGTGATAGCTGGTCAACAATTTCAGCAATCAGCTGGGCTGTTTGAATTAGAAATTACCACTGCGGACCTTTAATAATCCACAAAATGACTTCTTTCACATTTTGAATTACCACATTTTTCTTCGATCATTTCTCATGAATTAATTAATTACGTCATTTATCAAGCCAGGACCCACCAGTCCATTATTTTTATATAATAATATCAGCACAAAGTAATAGTAGAGAAATACCCTCACAGAATTATGAAAGACTATGAAAATTATTACGAGAACATTTAACTGATGAAAACAGAACTATCTTGAGAAATATTAAAATGTCCTTTCTTTAAGTCAGTAAATCAACTATGCAAATATAAAACTGGTATTGTCGATAATAATGTTCTAAAGGAAATCGTGCCTAATTAGTATCAATGAACTTGAATGACAAAACTAATTGTGAGTTTAATTTAAATGGTCCCAGACAGGTGATTGCTATCAGTGTTAACAGATTGTGATTTCAGTTTTTGTTAGGCTAGACTGCTGTTAGAGTCTACCTGCTCTCTGAAAGGAAGGACAGGAGAAAACAAACAACAAATAATATAAAACAAAAGAAAAACAACACACACACATTCACAAATCCGACAAGCTAACGACATCACAAATCAAATGGTTAATATCGCCCATCCTGCTGAGACCAGGACAAGAGTTTAAATTTCGTGCCGTCAGGTCACTAGAGCACAGCCAGCCAATGGTAGGCCGATTATTTTTAACCTCATTTCGTCACAGCGGTATTTGTTTTGAATACTCCGGTGCCTCAGCTGTCGCCTTGTGGGGGCCTATCTGGTTTTATCATCAGTGTTGGTTATCTGGGCGATTTTATCATACTTTTCGTGTAGAATAAAAGTGCAGTTATTCTTCGTGAAAACGTGTTTTTTTTTTTTTTGGCGAATTCGCTAATCATCAGAGATTTGTGTAACATCACATAGTGAGACAACCGGATGCTTTGATGTTGTCGGTCTTCGTGTGCTGTTATGATAACAAAGTGCCGTTGGAGCTGCTTTGTCTGTTTCTAGAACTGAACAACGCATCGCTTCAAAAATCAGGTATTACACAATTATCCTTAAAGTAAACTTATGGCAGTCCTCATATTATATAGATCTAGATCTAGCCTATGTCTGAATCATTTTCGTTTAATGCCTGTGTGTAGCTTTTTCTGTTTAGGCCTAGTGTTGTATCGGCTGCCTGCTGCCAGTGACCCAGTTTCCCCCATCGTCTGCTAGCGGGGTCGTGTCAAGTCAGGTTGAAAGGTTCGCTGGCCAAACAGTTCTGAACGCGGCGTCTATAAATCGCGATGTTGTTAATGAACTATAATTCCAACCCTGTGGCATTGTGATAAGGTTTACGCAGAAGAAGTCAAAGATCAGAGTATCAACACAGCGAAGGGGAATGTATTTAACCATGCTAACTTTTGGGACACAGAGATCTGAAGTGTGGATTGTTTAAATTTAAATCAAATGATGAATGCCTCTGTCATTGTCATAGCATGAAGTATCCCAGGTAGGCTTACTTGCCACTGCCCCTTTCTCCCCTCCCCATGTCCAATTCATCACTCTCTCTCTCTCTCCTATCCAAGTATTAAGTATTCCGCTGTGACCTCAGTTCTGTTACAGTCATTATAAACACTCTTCAGGGACAGTTTCCCCTATCCTATGGCTAGGCCAATGCCATCAGTCTCATTCTAGTTTACATCAATATAACTTCAAAGAGAAGAAAACATTCAGATGGAAAAGCGTAGACGTGTAACTAGGTTACTGAACTGGAGAACGCGAAAGGTGATCAAGTGTGTCTATTGTGGTGTAGCAACTTTGATTACCTGTTTGATAGAAAGTGCACAAAGAAAGCTATTGTGCCAGTCTGCCTGTGAACTGTTGAATGAAAATCAAAGCATTTTGAGAACCCTCACTGTGACTCACTTCTATGCCCCAGTTGCGTAAAAATACTGAAAACAGAAATGTTTCACCTCCCTCCTCCCAACCCCCCCGCACCCCCTGCTCCACACTCACAAAAGACATATATTATATAGCTGGCAATCCTAGCTATTCCCTAGCTATTCAAAATCAAACATTATGATTACGACAAATATTGTTTGTTTGATATTTGTATTTTTAAAATGTCAAAATGATCAGAGTGATTGCACAGTTGTATGTATTATAAAATACTGTATCAATCTGATCGGCCATATTAGATGTGCTTGACATGATGCCAGAAATTGACGGAATTGGCCATAATATGTACAGATATATGTGACAATTTGATTTGTCATCAGAATTTCAAATCAAGTCTTATATGTTTGTGCAGTTGGATTGTCTATTAGGTGTCTGGCACCGCTTATGGAGATTTAATTGTTTCTCTTAATTTTCTTTGTTAGCAGACTGTGGAAAATGGCAACGATTGCTGGACATTGAGAAAACAGTTACAGCTTTAGCCTATCTGATTGTGAAAAACTGCAGCAGTAAGTGCATACCTTTTACTGAAAAGCTGTGTCACCTGCTACACACTTGACTCTGAAAACATCTGTATTAGCAGATAAAATTTTGATCATGAAATCTGAGACACTGCATATCTCAATGCTGAATCATTCACTACATGCCTGCCTCACTGTGAAAATTATACTAGACACTATGTTATATTTGATTTTGTAGAAATGACATCTCTTCTACTGATATTAATGGTGAAAATCTGTAATATCATCTGTAAAAAAATCTGAGAAAACTGTTATTGTTGCAATTTGAGAATCCTCACTGTGACTCACTTCTATGCCAAAACCTGTGACCATAATAGCTGGTTCAAGCTTGACTGCGGAAAAGTGTATGGGTCACTACAAACACTGTAGACTAAAGCTTCAGTATCTGGTGCTCATCAGCAGAGAGAGAATTGGTTGAGTGATCGACACAGGGTTGGTAGTTCCAGTGCAGAGCATTCAAGATTGTGGGACTCAAGCATGGAGCCTCCGAATCCAGGAACAGGAGTGGATCAACTTCTGTTTGTAAGTACCTTTCTCTATTTTTTCTTCTTCCTCTTCATCATAGTTTCTTTGAGATGAAATCACCACACTCTATACTTTTTCCCTAAGTACATGTATATTCAAACACTCGGAGTGAGTGGCTCACCATTTTCCACCGGTTTTCAAATTTGCATTGTTGTATTCTGAAAAAACAAAACAAAACAAAACAAAAAAACATGAACTCAGTGCTGTCTATCCTATGGTCGATTTGTAGTTTTCAGGATGACATGCAGCATGCATTGCTCATTAGGTATCTGTGGTATACCAGATTAGCCCCCATCCACAAAGAATGCTTTTGTAACTATACTATGTATTTATGATCCAAGAAGTACTCGGAAAATATCTCCTTAATAAAGACTCTTGTTTCACCATTTGCATGTACACGTACTTGAATTTGATACTTAAGACTGAATTCCCTTCAGCCATTTTATGTAAATTATGATTAACTGGTTAAACCATTTGAAATTGGAGAGAATTTGAACATTCATAAGGGCGCAAAGAGAAAGAAACTATACCAGCTTTTGCGTCAACCGTTTATGTAGCTGATGACATAGGTGTGTTTTTGATCATGCGTAGTCTGAACTCACGCATCTGTAGCCTGAGAATTGAGATTATAGTAATGGCAAGCATCTTTGGCTCTGTCTGCTCAATGGCGTCGGCCTCTCTTATGCATGAGAGATCTAGTACATTTAAGGACTCAGGTAGGGTAAGTCTCAGCTAAGGCTAGTGGAAAAGGCATTCCCATTCTCTTCACTTTCTCTTCTCTTCTGCAGGCTTTACCCTCCTCTAAAATGCCTTCTTCTTGTTCGACTCGGCCATAAATAGGTAGACAAATAAGTTTATAGAAAGATAGTTTATAGATACATAGACAATGATATATACATCATCTGTTTTAATTCAAGCTTTTCACCACTTTGGAGGACTATCTCAGCTTTGCCTTGGTATATTATGGAGGGATTATTCGTTGCCGCCTTTTTCTTTTTTTTCTTTCTTTCTTTCTTTCTTTTTTTTTTTTTTTTTTGTGTTCATCTGCTGTGTAATAGAAATGTGGTCTTACTATTGTCTTAATTTGGACGAAGACCACTTGGCAAGGGCGATATGCAGTCGCGACAGAATCCATCCCTAGGCCAGCTAAGAACATCGGAGTTTCAGTCCAGCCGCATTTTGTAATCTCTGTCATTCAAGCTCACTGCTGCACGGGCTGGCGACAAAGAAAGTGAGACAGCCCCATTTTTCTCTGTGCTTATTATGCATGACTGAGAGCATCAGATAAGAGATCAGAATGGGGGGGGGGGGGGGGGGGGGGGGGGAGGGAGGGAGGGGAAGACGGACTGAAAAGTTAAAAAACAAAAGAAAACAGAAAGACTATATCCTAGCTTCGTCGGAAAATGCACTAGTTCAGAATCATAAAAGGTCATGCAAAAATCTACAATTCATTTAGACTGGCTAGAGGGTGATTTTCGAGTAAAGCATAATGTATCTTTCTTGAATTTTCCCCTCCAGTGAGCATTAACTAGGCCATTGACCTAAATGAATATTGGCACAATGTCACCCCGGCGCGAGGCCCGAATCATCTCTGTCGCGTGGCTGTATCATTCTGAAGACAGGTGCGTGCAGGCAATCAGCCAATGAGATCTTCTCGAGCTGGGCCACTTTCAAATTGGGATTTTGATCCCAGGATGAATTAGAACGTAAGACATTAAATTAACTATAGAATTGTCGGTGAGGTGTATGGAGTACATGTATCATTAATCCAAAAATATTGACAGCTCCGGAAATAGCTTCTTAAGTTTAGAAGAAAGAAAGAGAGAAAGAAAGAAAGAAAGAAAGAGAGAAAGAAAGAAAGAAAGAACAAAAGAAAGAAAGAAAGAAAAAGCAACTATACACTGACAATACCAGAAAACAATATCTACAGACAGGAAGAAGCTGTAAGAATGATCATCCAAGAATCAGCTCAAAATTATAGGAATTACTACTGGTATGGTCCTTTTCGTCTTTGCACACAGTTGCAGCAGTTTGTAGTACATTGGAGGTAGATTGGCTGTCATCTGACTTGCTTCCTTTTGACGACTTGATATTATGTCGATCGATGCATGATGAGCACGACATATTGCAATATCTGCAGGTGAAGGGCAATGTAACTGTGATGATCTGATTTTTCTCACCTTATTTTCTGCGTTGTCGTCTTTGCTCATTTGTTCATTTGTGGAGCAGTTGCTTTGCAGAATAGCCATATCAGAAAATGTGTCCATCGATAGAGTAACACTTTTGAAACTTGGAGTAAATTAGATGTCAAAACATTAACACTCTAATGACAGAACTAGAAAAAAAGTGTTCATTGACAACGACATTTATATATAGACCGTATTATATTTCATGACCCAGTTGCCGGAGAAAAAAATTTAGACTGTGCATTGTCTGTCCAGATGTTTTTTCTTGTTATTTTAAAACATTGGCTTTTACTTTATAGACGGCGCTGGAGAGAAGAATGTTAGGCTGAACAGAGTTACTCAGTGATAAAGGCATGTGACGACGTGATCTCCTTCCGACTGTATGATGCTGCCAACCAGTCATTCAATAGTAGTGGCCAATGAAAAAGTTGACAAGCTGCCTTTGGCGGACCTAGATTTGTGGGGGGATCCTGAACCTTGAACTTTTCTTTGGGGTCCCGTTGCAACCAGCAAGAAATAGGACAGCATTCAATAACGTTTAAAGGGCCATACTTCGGGGCCTGCCTGCGGGGCCATTGAGGCTTAAACTTCATTAGTTTGAATGGAAATTCGCTGCTGCAACTTGTAGCTTCTTAAGAATTCGAAGTTTCAGTCTTCACAGTGCAAACATCTTTTTTTTGCATCATTATCCACCCCCTCAGTTTTGCCGAAAGTGGGATCTGAATACAGGTCATGTTGAGACAGCGGTTAAAGATAACCCTATAACATGTTGCAGTAGCACTACCACCACCAGCAGCACCTGCCCGATCACTACTACTGCTAGCTCAGCTCGAGGCAGCTGTGGCCTCTCTCAATCTATCGAGGTGAGAATACGTGAGTGCACCGACCCTTTCCCCGAGACATAAGGCCATAGTCTAAACACTCCAACATTGTCAAACGCCGTGGTCTAAACACTTCACAGTCCACCCAAGCCAAACAGATACAACACTGCAACAACAACAGCAGCAGGGACTCGATCTAGGACAGAAGGCGTAACTGTTGATAACAAATGTATCGGGGTGCAGAACAAACAGCTTTTTTTTTTTGTAACATCAAGGCAACCATTTTAGCATCCTCATGTCATAATATGTTCCTCCACTTCCACCAGAAGTGACCCACCCCAAGCCCCCCCCCCCCTCCCCCTCCATTTCCCCAAACCAAACCAGAACAAAACAAAAATAGTAATGAATAAATAGAAAAGGAAATTGTGGTACAGTACTTTTTTTCCAACTTGTTTGTGTTTTCTTTTTTTTTTCCCATGTCTTCCATTCCTCTACACGGATTTGCAAAAATGAACAGGAAATTAATAACAATAATACATGTAATAACAGTGATAATAAAAAATAAAACTAAACAAACAAACAAACAAACAAACAAAAACGCTGTAATTCCAAAATAAGTACATTTTTTTAGAACTTCTTAACAGACAATGTTCATTAATCTTATGTTGCGGACCCTTTGATGCTGAGTTACATTTACACTGTCATTTATTGCTAAATATTTTATCTTGGGCCATTCTGTAAGTTCCGGAAACAATATTATTGAGAGGCTGCCGTGCGATACAATGCGTTTTGTGCGCTCATGTCGACATTTATTTAGGTTGGACACAGTATTTTCGTCAATGCGCGTTGCTCGAGTATTTTGTTCATTTCAATGGTTCCGTCTTGTTTCGGTTTTCACTTACACTCGTTTTCCAAGTAGAGTCGAATATACACCACCATCAGCAGCAGCAACAAGAATAATGTGATTTTAAATTTTAAATGTGTATTGGCCACATACAGGAGACAGTTATCTCCCCGCCGAGTGCCCCTTTGCATGTGACTAAGACGTAAAATAATAGAGTGTAACATACGCTATCCCAGCCATGCGTTTTGAGTTTTTCTTAAACGGGTCATGAGCACGATCGCGGCTATACTGCACAACAAATTATCAGTGACATTAGTGTTTAAGAATGTGCTTTATAATTTAATTACTAAAGTACGCAAAGAGTAATCAATGCTTATCAAAATCCTGTACATGTACATGCAAACAGCGTGCTCAAATTGCTAAATCACGGTATTGACTAATGATATTAGTGCGACCTAACTAGAATGTTGCTGTATAATGTGATTAGCCTTGAGTTTATTCGTCTTGAGGATAAAAGAAGGTAACCACGGTGTGACTCATATCGCTGAGTGACAAATATACAAAATGCCACACACCAGCCAGTCAAGCAGTAGTGGGGGCGCGGTGGCCGAGGAGTTAAGCGTCTTCTCTTCGCCTCGACGAAAAAAGTTACATTAGGCAGGGGATCAAAATTAGAATCCTATCAGGGGATAAGAAAAAACTGCGATTAGAACCTGCATTTTTTTTTTTCAGTGGTTTCTTGGATAGGAAAGCACGACGTCTAGCCTTCTCGGATAAGACGAATATATTTTGGAGGTACTGTGTGTACGTTATGGCAGTAAAAAAATCACATAAAGAGTAGGCGAAGACGCCGCTGTGTGGACAAAATCATTAAATTCCAAATTTCTTCTTAGTCCGAAATATTTCCTCACCCAAACTGGGCAGACACTTAAAGCCGAAGTAATCTTACTTTTGAGGATTAAAAGGCTATATACATAATAAATGAAATAATAAAAATAAAAATAATAAATAGAAATAAACCAGGCGTCCTCGCTTCGGGGGAGGGGGGGGGGGAGGGGAGGGGGGAGGCGAGGGGGAGCAGAGCATCTACTTATGCAAGACAGAACAGTTATTGGTCCCTGATAATGAAATCTTAGTTTGCTTTCTTTCTGTAGCTCTAAGCCCTTAATGTGTTAAAAGGCCAATCTGGCGAAAAACTCATTGAAATTTCTTTCCAGAAGGCAGGTGGTATTGTGACATGTAGTGTTAATCTCATATCGTCTCTAGATTGAAAGTGTCATTGCCTTGAACACGAATAAATGTCATGATGGACATGCTGATAGTCCAGCGTCTTCTGCTGATAGTTAAATTGATTTGAATTGATAACATGTGGATAATTGAAACCCCAGCGGAACTGAGTGTGTGTATTTCGTCGACAATCTCTGATCTCTGGTCTATTCCGTATCAGGTTCCGTATAGGCAGAAATGGAACCAAAGTAACAGATAACATGAAACAAAGGTTCACTTATTCTATCATGATATCACCATCGTGTTAGATGGCCAGTGTCCACGCCACACCATTGCAGACCAAGTCTAACGCCCTTCGATAAGGCCTCATATTTCGTCACAGTTTAATTATTTTCTTACCTATTTAATTCATCATAATTTAATTAGTTTCCACTTATCTAATTTTAACTTTACACAGTTAATGTGTAAAAGACGATCTGTTGTTGCACTACAATTGTAAAAACTGCATATTGTTCACTATTTGTTGTTGAAAGAGATCTCTTCCCCCCCCCCCCTTCCAAAAAAAGTGCGGTTTTCTCGAAACAGCATATGCACGGTAGGAAAAAGTCATTCTGTCAAAGCACGATACAAGTGCAGATTCATCCAGGACAAACAGGCATCGGCATCACACGGCGAACTGGCAGGCATTAGCCACGATGAACAAGTTAATTCAAGCCGAGCAATGCTCACACGCTAGGTTATCGCACCCTTTATTGCTCTATAATCAGTTGCCTGGCCGTGAGCAGAACCTTCACAGGCATCGGTAATGAGACTATCCCCGTCTCCAGTCTCAAGCAAACGACCTCAGGGGTTAGGGTGGACAAGGGGAGGGGAAAGAAGGTGGTCTGGAGATACAAGTGTCTATAACTAGTGAATCAGATCCTATATTGCTCACATAACAGATAGAGTGAAATGACCTATAAAAACTATTGGGATACCAAAGCTCCTCCACCTCCGATGAAACCCAGGACAATGATACCAAAAGAGACATTATGTTGGCGCAGATTATACCAGTCACCGGTAGATTTGGCACACATAAACACATATACGTAATATATCCATCTGCGTCCAACCAATTCAAGACACACCCATAATGATATACACGAATGCACGTCTTCACATTTACTGTGAACGTTTAGCCTAACCATGAGTGGGGTCAAACTTCTTGGAAGGGGAGATTTCACAATTGACAATGGAGATGTTCTTTTCTTTACTATGCCGTCTGTCGTTCATGTATCTGGCAAGGTGTTAGAATCGATTTCGTGATATGCTTTTTTTTTTTTCCATATAGCCTAATTCTGAAGGATTTGAGAATTAGTTCAAGCCACTGTCTACATACATGCCACCTGACATCTACGAATAATACAACAGTCTGCCAGTCTCACTGCCATAAGCAATGGAATTTTCTTCGCGTAACCACAGCTCTGAAAACGTCTCCACGTCATGAACAATGTCTGGTTTATCAAAACGATGTCGGGTTTACAGCACCACTCAAAGGGCCCAGCTTTCTGACCTCTTATATTAATATGTGGCCGTGGAAGTGTGGATTGAAACTGGTCAGATGGAGAGTTCTGTCGCCAGTCCTGACAGCTTTATAGGCTTCTGGTTTTCTCTTCATTGTTCCATTGGGATGCTCAGTGTGCCATCATCCTCACTGTCTGGTGTCGTCATCGGCAATGATAAATGAAATCAAAGGTCTGCAGGCAGGAATGGCCGATAAAGTTGGAGACCGACGAATGGTTGGAAGTAAGGGTTATGATAATAGTGGTCAGACTATCTCCGACCTCCCTGCTTACATCTTGTGTTAATGTTCAGACCAGGCAAATGTTGTCACAGCTGACAGGAATTACATCCAAGCCAGTGTGCTAAGAATCTGAAATTTCAAGATCTCGAACTGCGGCAGAATTGTGGAGTACTTGTTTTGGAGCAGATCGCCCTATTGTTGCTGCCGATACTAAGGGGTCTTCATTTACAGACAGAATGATCTTCTCTTGAAGCTAACAGACAGCTTGTTGACAGTGTCTTGAAAACTTGACACTTTTCATTATATGATAAGAATCAGCATAGCCATAACTGTATTTGGGGACACTGTGATTGAAACATTAGTTCTCCATCCAACCTGAAACTGAGACGTCACTTTCTCACCATTAATGAAGTCTTTCTCCAATGTGCTTTCAGCTGCAGGGGATATCAGTTTATTTTAGTCATGAAAGACATCTCTATCTTCTTTGCTGACCATCGATTTTGTTAAATTTTATTTTACTTTATTTGGTTCTTAATTAAATTAAATTTTAATTTCACTATTTTCATTTCTGGTTCCTTGCCAGTCACTTGTGGCACAGCATCTATACTTCAGTTTTACACTTTATCATAAACCCATGGTGAAATCTATTTTTCATGAAAACAAGCCATCATCCCTATGCTGTCCTTTTGACAGTATTCATGCCCACAAATATTTAATCATCAGACTATAATTCGTTGCCAGGAGCAAAAGAGACACGTTCATCTTCATTAATAATCTAGTCCCAAAAGTGGCAAAACTTGGAATGTTGTTAACTTCAATGCTCTGTATATTTAAAGATTCAGTGAGTTTGTGGAGATGTGTTTTCATGGCAAACAACCATTTTCCAAAATAAATAGGTTCTCCAGGTGTAGCAATGAAAGAACGAAAGCTAAATTTGGCGCAAAAATTTTGCTTTGGAAAATGGCTATGCCTCTCTCACAGATTGCTTTTACGAGTGGATTCTCTCACGCGCCTGTGTGTGATTATCTCAATCTCTCGCCATACATCCGACATTGCCGGACCCACCAGGCTCAGCGGCCGCCGCTCTCTTTCATCTCGGCCACTGCCCCTCTTGTGATGTTTTCTCACCTAACAAATCAAAGCTTTGACACCTGCATGCTGAATCTGCTCACTCTCTCCCTGTCTACAATGTAGCGTCCTTTGACAGAACGCCTTTTTCATTGCAACTTCACGATTTCCTCACCTTTTGAAATATAACGTTGTGCAGCATGAAACGACAGTCTGATATGCCACACTTCCCTCTTTAAGCAACTGCATTTTCTTCACCATATCTATATATGAAAAGAGAGATCGTAAAACTAAATCAAATTGCGATTTTTGCGAAACAGGTCTGACGGGAAGAAACATTTTGTTTAAGTACGGTAGTACCGCCTTATGGGGTTTGGGGGGGGATGC
>JBCEWB010087014.1:0-12611 GCA_039654565.1 Peronia peronii
GGATGGATGGATGGATGGATGGATGGAATCACTGACGGAAAATTGAACGACCGACTGATAAATGAAAATACAACAACAACAAAAAATAATATTATTAACAAGTATACGAACAGACATGACTACCATTAATTGACAGTCTATAATTTTGCTAAAAGTCTCCACAAAACAACATATGTCATTATTGATGAACTAATCCGTAATATCTGTATATCCTGCAGGAAATATATGTTTTCTGTTCAACATATTGTAGAAAAACTTTCCAACAACAAACTTCACAGAGACAAACATTACAACTCATGAGAACTCGGAAAATCAAACATCTGAGCATAGGATGCATTTTTATTTTAATATTTTAGTGTTAGTATTGGTGCGTGGATAAGAAACAATCAAACAAAATGATAATAATAAAAAAAATCATTCAATAACATCATTCAGCAGCTCGGGAGATTCTAAGTTAACAAGAGTCAGCTTATGATAGGAACAGGTATATCCTACGCAGATTTTATTGTCATTCGCCATTTAACTCGCATAAAATTTTCTGTGGTTCGTCACCACAAACGGTATTAAACAGCTGTAGGCCATAGGTAAGTCATATGCATGTCATATGAAGGGATCTCTGAATTATGTTACTGATGTTGATGCTACTGCTGTTTACCTGTTGCTGATTGGTTGGTTAGTTGGTTGGTTGGTTGGTTGGTTGGTTGGTTGGTTGGTTGGTTGGTTGGTTGGTTGGTTGGTTAGCTGATTGATGTAGTGGCGGTGGTGATGATGGTGGTGACGACATTCATTCGATACGATTCAGCATCCAGGTCTGGGGGTCTTTAGGAAGTGTGACATAATTCTACTAATGTATCAAATAAAATATTCAAGACCGCTACCCAAAAACAGCCATGTTGGACAAGAGAAAGAGGAGAGGTGGGAGGGGGAAGGGGGTCGGAGGGTTTAGTTAATTTCTCTGCACCACAACCAAAAATGAACATGTTTATTCGTCTTGCGATGATTTTACTTTGACAAAATCCGTCCTGTGTAAGCCAGATCGTATCTCGTTTGCCATTGCCGTGAAGTGGTGCTGTTTGAGAGATCTTATTCACAGTAGATTTTCAATGTGGAGAGACCCCAGCAGGTATATATTCCCCCCCCCCCTCCCCTTAAATGTGGTACCGAAAAGTTGTAGGTGGTGAAAATTGATTACTTAGTTGAAGAGGGAAAAAATCTCATGTTATTATCGACATGAAAGTGTCCACTTTCAACGAACTTTGAGATGGAACGAATGACACTGAATTAAACATGAAATAGTGTGTTTTAATACTTGAAATGTGAATGTATCGTACTTTATTTCATCTTATTCGACATTTATTTTATTTTGTTGTATGTCACTTTACATTTTATTCCATTTTAATTTATTTTACTTTATTTTTTTTTTTGTGACATGAGTCAGGGATTTCCTCACATTATGCAGTAGTATTCAGGTTAAGCAAATACATTCCTATATTCATTCAACTGATCATTTAGAACTAAAGACAGGGTATCATTTTCATTTCCTCTTACTCCTCCTCACTGTTTAACATTTTACAATACTGAAATATGCATAACCATTTTTGTTCTCGGGACTAGTTTCTCTAACTCTATCATGAGTCGGTACAATGGCCCACACACAAACTGATCTTAAAACTGAGTTTATGAACTGGCACAGTGTTGTCATGTTAATTATGTGATATATACAGATGGCTTTGTGAAAGTAACAAATCAAGTCTGGAAAAATGACGGTTGAGGCCAGAAATTGCCCAGCAATCCAGTCACAATCAAAAACCATATACTTCATAATAATAAAGCAGAGTGAGCGTTTAGTTATCATATTTTAAAAGACAATATATTGAAAGCATTTTTGTCACTATATATATGTGAAATAGAAATAATTAAAACGAAAACATTGCCTATTGATTACTATAATCTCAGTAATTAATTTCACTAAGAGATGAGAAAGTGACAGCGGCATCATTTGTTGTTCTTATTTATTTTCGTCTTGAATTTATTTTCATCTTGATTATTAACATCTGTGGTTAAATTACTCTGTCTCTTCGGTAAAATGGCATTGAAAAGAACCAAAATGTTCCGACTAAATTCTTTGTCAGAATTCTACCGACAGATGCTAAGGCGTTGGGAGAAATTTGAAACTATAAACAACAATGAAATGTCTAATTAATAGAAATTGACAAGGGAAAGGGGGTAAGTTTAAGAGGCGGGGGGGGGGGAGGGGGGGGGGAAGGATGGGGTAAAGAGAGGGAATGACAAAAATTATTATTTATATGCATAAGTCTCAGTAGATAAAGAAATGTTTGTTTTTAATAATTTATATATGCTTGAAGTGCAAACCAAATGTAGCCCAAATGTGGCATAACTACCATATCAAAGACTGGATGAGTCTTACTGACAATCTGAGTCCATTATTAGAAATTAATTGTATGTCAGAGTATTTTAACAGTCATAACACAATAGCCCAAGTCAATTTTCGTGGGTTTGAAAAAAAAAACTCTTCATCATTTTGCCTCGATCTTGAGATTAAAGCTACGTCCCAGAAGAAAAAAAAAGGAGCAATCCAGCTTGTGTCCATTTTTTATTGGAGACGGATTTCACATTTTTATTTTATTTTTAAATATTTTTTAAACCGGTTATATATGGTCTATAATTATGATATGCATGTTAACTGTTGTGCTGCTAACTCAACTCCCCATCCCTCCCTATCATTCCCACACACCCAACAATGACCACGGCAATGTGGACCATCTGTCTCATAGTTCTCGAGTCATAGCAGTCAGTTCGTAGTGACGTAAGCAGGAATACAAAATTTTGCTGACGAAAGAAATCTGGGTGATTTTCTTTGGCTTTCTTCCCCCCCCCCCCCCTTTCTGTCTCTCTCTTTCCGTGTGTGTGTTGGGGGGGGGGGGGGAATCTGATGAAAAGGGCACACAAACATATGGTCATCCTGAGATGAATTAGGAAATTTCAATCAGATTCTGAGCCGAGAGCCCAGCTTTAGGTATGTGACAACAAAGAATGAAGTTAAATCTAACAAAACAACAGTAAATTGTTTTTCGAAAACACAAAGGCGGTAAAGTAAAGCCTTGTGGTTAAAAAAAAAAATGGAATGCCAGGCTAGTCATCACAAATGAAACAAAAATATTTCTTGACTTGTTACGGTCAAGTTACCTTTTGGATTAAACATCTTGCCAACAGAAATGGAAGGGTGACAAACGAATGGAATCAAAACCAAAAGGAATTTCCATAACATTTCTCCTAATTAAGAGTGTGACATCTGAAGGAATGGTAAACTAGAAAATTCAGTCCATGTATATACTCTGAACCTTTTACCAACACATAATGATGCATAATGACACCCGTAAAAATGTGCATAAATATCTTAAACGTATATAATCATCATTGACTGGTCCACAAACATGTTCATGCTATATTGTGGTAAAGAATTATCATGAAAACATTTTGTATCTTCAAAAATGTGAAAGTAAGAAAATACAAGATCTGTACAGATATGGTATTCAATGCTCAATTTCGTTAGGAATTTTGATTTAGTATGAAAATCATATGGAAATATCATTTACTTTGATATTTGATCTGTGCTGTTTAATTTATTTCTGTTTTAATTTGAAGTTGGGAAAAAGATGACGTACGTAATACTAAATATGCGTTTGAATATTTTCGTAGCAAAAGCCCTTCTTAGTGTTTTTGTCTATCATAATAATGACTGTGATGCATGATTTATGTGGATTTTTCACACATTGTTTATCTCACAAAGAGACAATATGATAATTTTTTTTAAAAATAATTAAATAAATGGAATGTTCAGAGTCAGTCATCACATTGAAATACATGTCTTTTGTTTTGTTTTGTTTTGTTCTTTCTTTGTTTTCTTTTCTTTTGTTTAAAATGCAAACACTATGTCCCATTTGGATTCAACATATTTTTTTTTCTTTTTCTTCTTTGGGGTTCTTTTTGATTCCTAGTCATATCAAACATTCCTAGGTTTAATTGTTAGAACAACTCTCTCCAAGACCCAACCAACCACAATATGCCTGTAACAAAGGCGTAATGGTAGACAGTTCACAATACAACAATCCAGGGACGTTTTTTTGTGTTGTTTCAGATTTAAAAAATCATTGAAACTTGTGAGAGAGATATGCCATCATTCGATGGAGGCCACTCTTTCTCTAGTAGATTACTTTCATTTGTTGTTTTATTTTGATGTAATGCCAAATGACTACACGACCTTTGGCGGTTGGGAACTGAGTCTTGCGTTTGTTTGTTGGCTATAGTTCTTTTTGAAAGAAAACATTACATCTTCTAGAATAGAAACAATAAATTTGATACTAATACCCGGGAGGAAAGGGAAAGAAGGGGAGAAGGGGCGGGGGGGGGGTGGATCACGACATGAAATGTAGTAGGAACCCACAGGGGTTTTGTGGACTACAAGAATCAGCTGTGAGGGCTACAGTTAGTTGATGGTGCCTTGTCTTGTTTGAAAATAAAAAGGGGGGAGGGGGGAGAGACAAAGTACAAGAAAAGAAACAAATCTTCCTGACTAAAATCATGTTCCTTAACAAACAACTAAATGACTGTTTTCATGGAACAGAAAATCAAACAAGGGTTTTTTGTTTGGTACAGGGACATAACAAAACTCGATTATGTTTGCCTGATTTTAAAAAAGAACAAACAAACAAAAATGTGCAGTAACAAAACTGACTAGACTGTATGATGTGTAAAGAGGTTCCCAACAAAAAGAGTTACTTTGGCACACGTTTTGTACAACAAGCGGTCTGTGCAAGAGGTACCAGAGTCAAAAACTATTTGCTCCTGTAGTAACTTAGGGGCAACAATATACAACTACGTCGTCTAGTCAGTTTTGTTCCTGCATCACATTTGTGTGCGTATGTGTGTGTCTGTCTGTGTAATTCAGGCAGGCATAATCGAGTTTTGTGGTACAGAAAACGCCCTTAAGTTAGTACAGGAGCCAATGGTTCTTGACAGCTGGTACCTTTTGCACAGACTCTTGTACAAGACGTGCGCTATGGTAACTCGTGTTGTTGGGAACCTTTTTATACATCATACAAAGACAAAGACACGCATAATATTATTGTTGTTGTTTGTTGTTGTTGTTTCCTCTTATCACTCATGACTGTAAATAATGAACTATGGTCATGATTGACTGAACAAGGAGAAATAAACGACACATAAAAAAAAAAATAACAGGAAAAAAATACATGTCATATTGGTATAGATGACAGTTATAGTGATGGAGAAAAAAGAAATTAAAATGCTAAGATGATCATCACAATTGCACTGAGCTTCTGAAATCATATAATTCTTCAGACCATATTTCATAAAAGGAAGAGTAAACTTTTTGTCTTTTTTTTTTTTTCATAGTACAGGTATAAGTATATATATTATGTAACAGTAACGTAAATATCACGACTGGCGAATATAACCTTTAGAACCATGACGACTGTTATATCTACAAAGTATCAACTGAATTTTTAGGAGCAAATCATCCATAAGAAACGTATATTATAAGACGCGTGAGTAGGCTTGTAACGGATACAGACCCACCAAACGGGTCGAGAAACAAACTTTGATTCATGTTAATTCATGGGATTTTATAAGAAATCTAAAAGAGCTTCAAGCCTCATTAGTGATAGCCGAATGTTCTATGAAATTAATGCGTTGGGTTCAGCAAATTTAGTTATCTTTTGTTGTCCATTTGATGGAAGACACACACACACACACAAAATTTATTTATTCTTATAATGGAATTTATCATCTGCTATATATCATCCTAAAGTCAAGATCTCAAGACACAGTTATTGATTTGATTAGAATGAGTTCACAAAACAGAAATCCATTGGTAAATAATATCAGAGCCTTATTACCGGCACCCTTTCCGTTTTGTCTCACCCAATAAATAACATTTAAATATGAATGGGAATAATATTCGTTGACTCATATCAATGTACATCCATATACAACATTACATGAATTAAATGCGTACACTACCAGACACTGGAATTCAATACACAATGAATGAAATTGTGTTTATCACTCACAATTCTATAAAAATTACATAAAAGAACTAAAAACCAGTAATCATCAGCAGCTGTTTTGGTCCTTAGAAATCGACTAGTTTTCATTGTTCATATATCATCACGTGGCCCTCGATCTAGTTCTCATTGTACTATAAAATGGATGACATTCATACACATATGAACACATACACTTTGTACATACCTACATAAACTTATCATCATCACCATCATCGTCGTCATCGTCATCGCCATCCACTAATCTGTGTAGAGTCATGGGGAGCTAGTGACAAATTGTGCTATGAGACAGTCATGTCTGGGATAGTTGGACCTATTAGCCTAGAGTAAGTATAATATAATTATGTTGTCGCTTGGGCTAATTACTCGGCATCTTCGGGTGTCCTCGTTCAAGCAAAGGTCTCTGATTTCACATCTCAGTGCTTCGGCCATGGTGAGACGATGACGGGACAGACAGGTCGCAGTAGCGGCGAACGTATCTGCAACCCATTGAAAAAGGGAATGTCTACTGTACAGACAAGTTCAAAGGGATATGTTTTTTCTGATCCAGATACAGATTTTTTGTAGGACAAATCTCAGTCCCAATCTTGAACTGTAGATCCATCTATTTGTATGTCCTAGCCAAAAATGAAACGTACTTTTAGAACGCCAGTCCCGTCAAAAGCGCTAAGGACATACTCAAGAGTGAGTTATGTATTCTCCTGCGCAAGAATATAGAATAACGCACTATCTTTGATCTAACACAAAATCACTTTGTTCAATCTGGATCATGGTCAGGGCAGTGGGTTGCTGTCTATGTAGACCATGAACGAATATAACATTTTTTTTTTTTAGACTTTGTCATATTTCACGGCAAATTCTTAAAGAAGTATGTTATTGCTTTTACTGAAATGTCTCTCATGTGAAGAGCTTTACGTCAACAACTGCGGTTCAACATGAGTTCCATTCTTTTCTTGCCCGCTTGTCATATAAGAAATTTGCCCACCGCCGTCAGTGTAACTTAAATCTACACGTATATAGTGCTTTTCTCACTGAAAGATATCGTACACACAGGATGTTATATGCCAAGTCAGTCCCTGCTTCTAAACACCCTTACATTCCAAAATTAAATTTCTTTTGTCTCCCTCAACAGAATTCAAATAATCTTCTATCTTATGATGTCTTATAAAGATGAGATGATATGTCCAACCACACAGCAACATTCATTCTCTATTTCGATAATTCAGCACCCCCAAATTTCCCCACATCTCTTTCAATTTATTGGTCACTGATCAGTATGATCATTGACGACACTTTTTCTCAGGTTTGATTGGTCTGTTTTTGTGTCTCTTCATGTCTATCTCCGCCAGTCACCGACTTTGGGATTTTCATTTTTAAATTTGATTGGTGAATTACCAGGTCTCCTCATGTCAAGCTCAATCATCACGTGGCACTTCTTCTCGCTTGTAACTGGTCAGTTCATTTGTTTCTGGGTGGCAGTCTCATTATTTTTAGTTAACTGTTTAACAGGGTCGCTTGGCTCTCTGACCGCCTAAAAGCGTTCTCAACATTGATTGGTCAGTCCCATTGTCTCCTCCTGTCAATCTCATCCTCTTACTGCCCACATGGTATGTGTTCTCAACAGTGATTGGCCAGTTACTGTGTCTCCTCCTGATAATCGCAATCCTTTCGTGACCACGTGTTATGCATTCTCAATAGTGATTGGCCAGCTCTACGTGCCTCCTCATGTCGACCTTGCGCTGGAAAGATTTGCCACACTTGGCACAGGAGAACGGCTTATAGCCTGTGTGTTTGCGGCTGTGGGTGATCAGATTTGAGGACTGGCTAAACGCTTTGCCACAAATGGTACATTTGTGGGGCTTTTCACCTGAAATTGAGATGAAAATAATAGGCAAAATAATACTAGTACTACTAATAAAACATGATAAGTTTAGAACGAAACGTAGCTAAGTCAGATATCACATATTTATTTTGAACCAATATCGAGAAAGCCAAGACAAAGATTTTTTTTTTAAAATCACTGATAAGTTAATAGCCAATTTTAAGATTGAAGCTTCCAAACAATATAAACTTATAATGTAAAATTTGAGTTATTGAAATAGCATATGACATCAGAGCTTTTCTCTTTTCGAGATGAATTTCCTCAAAACGAACTCGAGTACTTTTTGTTCTGGGTCTTCAATTTATGTTTGGTTGATCTATGAGGTTCATTTATTGATTTACGTTTCCTGTTGTATTGTTCTTCTTGTTGTTGCTGCATGGAAAAATCAGACTAACATATCCATCGGCTAAAATAAAGCTCATGTTTGACTGTTACCTAACAGAATGTATCATATCTACTCTAAAGGAAATCATAATATCCAGGGAAGAGTAATAATGCGCGGCGGTATTTTCATTACCTGTATGGATATACGTGTGTTTCTTCATGTCCGATTTCTGGTGGAAGCGCTTGCCGCAGTAAGGGCAGGGATAAGGGCGAGTATCGCTGTGGATCAGCATGTGAGTGGATAGCGTAGATGATCGCTTGAATCGCTTGCCGCACTCACGACACTGGAGATAATAAAGATTGAAATTATACACAGTCATAGTCAAAGCTGTTGAGGCAAAGCGGTTATTTCAGAAGATTGTAAAAGACTATCGCTGGCTGAGGGGTTGGACGCCTGTTCTTTGGAGAACAACTCAGGTCGCGGGTGCCAAATTCGAATCATACCGTAGGGATAGGATTAGAAGATTAGAGTCCGCATTTCTCTTTTCAAGTGACTCGATGGTCCCCTGGCTTATAGATGTGGGGGGGGGGGGGGAGGGGAGGAGACATGACCTCTGGCCTTCTCGGAATTGGGAGAATACATTTCGGAAGTATAGTGTAAACGTTAAGCAGGTTAGAGAACCCTTAGCAGTTGAAAATCTTCAATCACCCTCTATCCGAGCAAACTTTCCAAATTCCAAGTTTTATTGTGTTAACCTTAAAAAATCATTCTCACTAAACTGGACACGCACTTGACATCCAATTTCTTAGGATTGAAAGGCTACATAAAAAAAAAAATTCAACTAATTTATTTATTTATTTGTCTTAGGGGCTATTGCGGCCCATGCAGCCATGTGGCCACAATAGACCAAAAGTCTAAAGGGGCCATAAATTGGCCTCATAATTTGATTTATACACAGGCAAGCAGCTCTGTTGACTTGTGAAAAATGTTCACCACATATCTTTTTTTGGTAACGAGATGAATCTGGCTAGAAATGTTCACCTGGCCCAAACCGATATAAACTTTCCTCATGGCCGCAATAGTCACTCCGTTATTGTTGTTGTTGTTGTTTTACCTACACATTCTGAGAAAGGATTTTTTTTTTATTTCTCAACGTTCAAGTACTATAGCAGAAACCTCTGGATTTTGAAATGTGACTCCAAATTTCGGATTTGATTTCTGCAATTTTAGACAGTTACAAAGCAGAAAATCACAGTAACAAAATGGTTGTTGCTTTTCAGCCGCTAAAGCGAAAGACACTGGTTATGATGTATTGAAAACAAACTGATTTACTTACAGAGACTTCGCAATAAAAGAGTTAACACACATACCGATTCAATTTTTAAAGTAATCATTGGATGTTTAATCGAAGGCTAAGACAGATTTCTTCCGCTAGTTCTTTCTTTCTTTCCTTTTTCCTTTCTTTCTTTTTTATTTTTCTATATTTCTTTCTTTATTCATTATTTTATTTATTTATAACGAAGATCTTTAAATACCTGGAAAGATCTTTCTTTGTTGGAGTCTGTCACTCTGGCACTGGCCGACAGGTTCAACGGAACGTTATTGGCTGTATCACTGTTATCCATGTAGACAGAGGGCGTGGTCTGCATTGGAGAGACTCGGCTGTGGTCCAATAGGGATGAAGATAGTGGGGGAAGGGGCGGGGCCGATATGAGGGGAAGGGGAGATGACGTCATCTTTTGTGCGTGTTGAATTGAGGCGGCAATAGGACTAGAGATGGAGTTGACAGGGGAAGGAGGGGTGAGGGGCGGAGGGAGGGGCCGTAAAGGCGAAGATATGTCATGGAGGGCCCTAGATTCGGGGCTGATGTTTGTACGGTTGCTAAGGCAACGAGAGCATTGACAGGGCAAGAAATCCTCTTTCCTCTCAAATGTGTTGTAGTACATTGGCAAAGACTGTGGGAGAGAGAAAAGTCAAAGTGCATTAGTTATTGACTGATTGAACGATACATTGATTTATAAGTTTGCTTATTTGACTGACAATTATAACTAGAGATTGTTTACTAATGAGTTATCTATATGACAACTCAATCGATAAATTGCTTGATTTCCTGTACTATGGGTTGGCTCAAAGACAACGCTGAAGAAAATAGGTAGAAATAATAATATTGATAAGCAAAGCGATCAAGAGATTGATTAAAACTTTGATAGTATAAACGCGTGAATAATTGGTTGATCTGTTGATTAGTTGATCTGTTGGTTGGTTTGGTAGTTGATTAGTTGATTAGTTAGTCGCTTGGTTGGTTGGTTGGTTGGTTGGTTGGGTCGTTGGTTGGTTGATCTGTTGATTGGTTGGGTGGTTAATTAGTTGATTGGTTGGTTTTAATTAGTTGATTGGTTGGTTGGTTGATTGGTTGGTTGGTTGATTGGTTGGTTGGTTGGTTGGTTGGTTGGTTGGTTGGTTGGTTGGTTGGTTGGTTGGTTGGTTGGTTGGTTGGTTCGTCGATTGACAGATGGGCAGGATGATTGATTGGTCTGTTGGTGCCTTGGTTGATTGTTCGGCATGCTTGTTTGTCACCTGTTTGGTTGCTTTTTGTTATTATTATTAGTAGTATTAAGTTACTCCTTTTTTCCTGCTTTTTGACAATTACAGAAAACTACATGATTGTACTTACCTGCAACAGATAAGGGAAGAAACTGGATTTCATCAAGGAGAAGGAATGCGACTGCGCAGTTGCCTCATGGTCCAGGGTCAGCCAGGACAGAAAGTCGCCCAGGACCTCTCTCAGATATCTGGAATGCTTCACCTGGGACGTAGGGCTCAGGTGGGAGCCAGAGGCTGGTAAAGAGAGAGACAGACAAAGTCAGACATGAAAAGAGATAGAGATAGAGATGGAGAGAGCGAAATAGACCTATCTGATCGTTCTGGTATGTGTATTGTGGGGGATACACAAAGCATGTTTTCTATCTCCTAAGCTTCAATATATGAAGAGCAGGAAATGCCGATTTTGTATGTTTTTTTTTTAATTCATAAAATGCTCCCTGTCATACTTACAGGGATAACCTTGTACTGCCTACTTTTTCGTTGTCCCAGAAAAAAAAGGACCACAATACAGATAAAAATACATCCAAAGTCTAACTTCATTAGTGTCAAAATAATCGGAATATAATCAAAAACTTTTCAAAGGTTCCTCATAATTGAGTCTGATAATTATAATACACTCTGCATTTCCACACCTCGTTTCAAATTCATGTTTCTACTGTACCGATTAACCGAATTCCCAATTAAGGGAGACGGATCTGATATTGTTTCATGTAAGCAATCGTGCGTCACGAGTGCAACAAGCCACATAATGTTTTCACCCTCATATTCCTCTGTGATATAATTCTTCAGGTTAATTTTATGTTAGTTTCTTCATTATTTGCGTACTGTTTTATGTGAAAACTTATGGTTTATTTTTTTTTTCAGTCATATTTACGCACATCTATCAAGCACGAAGCCTTACATGGTATTACAACTAAAAACATAAAAATCATCTCGGAGTTCATCGTCAAATAGAGCGGATTTTTTTTAGGGAAAACCGATTCAGAGAAAAAAATCACCTGGTTTTGATGTTGGACCTTGTTTTTTAATCAGCTCTATTGTGTATGAAGAATGTTAAAGTATTTTGTATCCCATTTCTCAGAATGGTTCAAATTGCCCCGAAATATCTTTTTTCAGATTTTTCTTCCTTTTTTTAATATAGCCTGAGGAGATTTTAACCATCATAACGCAATTCAGCATGGTCAAGTTAGAGGAAACCAATGAAAAAACATGAAAGGCAAATACTGTCACCATGGTTAAGCCGCCATATTAGCTTTTAGAAATACCGATACAGGCGACTTTCAATTGAGATCTTGTCCTACGTTTTTTTTTTGTTCAAGTTGTTTGAACCTTTGCAAATACAATTTTTGGCTCCAGACCTAGATTTTGCTTAGGAGGATTTTGTTTTTTATAGCTCTCCTATTTTTTTAAAATTCCATATAAAGAATAAGCTTACATTAGAAAATTGATGATCTGACATTTTATATAGAAACTGAAGAAGGATAGGTCTAAAAGGCAGGAAACTGGTCATTAATGGATGGTTACGGCTGAAGCATATTAAAGATGACCACGGTTGAAACATATTGAAATATACATATCCACTTTCTACATCAATTTTTATGTTCAGAAAAGGTACAAGAGAGGCGGGCGCGGGGGGGGGGGGGGGGGGGGAAAAAATCCCTTTTCAAAACCCCCCCCCAGGCTTCACCTCCAA
>JBCEWB010087024.1:0-12611 GCA_039654565.1 Peronia peronii
GAATAGTCTCTCGGCCTGCTCTACGATGCATTGGTCTCTGTGGATGTCCACATGACCTCGTCTGACAGAAACCCCATGCTTTTCGAGCAACTGATTGACCGAGCCCATAACTTCACGCCCAGGATCAATTTGGAGCAGTCTGGGCCACTTCATTGGACCACGTTTGTAAATGCGAGACAAAACATGGGCAACTTCTTGTAGTCAGGGGCTCAGCGGCTTTGAACCGACTGACGACATCGACCACAGTGAGGGCATACCTGTACCTGTGCTTACCACTTTTATCGTGAGGAAGAAGGAGCAGGTCAGCCTGATGAACTTCGTTTGGTACCACAATATCAAAGGTCGGTCTTGGAATGTTTCGTGGAGCTGATAAATTAATCTACCATATGGCTTGTTTCTTCAAGAAATTCTTAGACTCATCTTCAGTAACTTTCGCTGTAACCGCTAGTTTCTTGGTGGCCGCAAGACCTTTCCAGTAACCCCGAGGGCTGTAGTATACATTCTCTAAACGACACATAATATATTCCAACATTTCAAATATGTCTTCAATAGTTTGAAAAAATCATTTACCTAAAAATTTGCTGTTGTCTATTACTTAACTAGCTTGTAAGCCACCAAACCCGTCACGGCCATGCCCAATACAATAAAAGTGATTTCACATTCTTTTGTGTGTTGCTAGGTGTGTAAAAATCTGAGAGTTTTGGCTAGGGTGTTAAAGGATTTAATGAGACACCATAAACTTTCCCATACTCGCGAATTGCCACATCGACGTCGTTAAAAGTGTGAACCACGTGACCTTGTCGCCGAAGCTCTTCGTTGATCCAGTCGAAAGGCTCAGTTCGCTGTTGGGACCATTTTGCCTGAGCAGCTTGCAGCTCATCGACTGCCTTATCATGACGTTTATGTTCTTCGTCAATTCCAGATCTCCCTAACAAAGAGAAAAGATAGTTGCTGCCGCTGAATGCCAGAGTGTTTACAAGGGCACCCCCTATTAATAGTGTTATAGATGCCATCAAAATTATTTTACTATTATTTGGTGGTATTATCCCCTGTTTAATTAGCATTTCTTTGGTGGCCATCGCGAGACCTACGTCTAAAACCAACATCCCAATATCACGTGGGGTGGAGTCTAGCTTGGGAGAAGCACCCCCAAAAACAGTTTTGGTCAGCTTTGAGTATCCAATAGCTAAATCGGATACAACAGCGCTGTGATATAAATCGTTTGCAAGAGTTTTTCCTTCAGTAGCTGGAGTCGTCATGCTGTATTATTCCATATGAAAAGGGTCACACATCTTTAATTGATTGATGTGGGACGAAGGAGTTTGGGGGATCTGCTTTGTAAGACTACTACATTGTACTGTTGGACGTGGAAACCGCTGATAACAAATGCACCAGCAAGACCAGTTATGACCCAAGGTAACCAGTTTCCATACTGCGGGGTAGATTGTTGATCCTCATTTTGCTTATCTTGTTGAGTTTGTGGGGTAGATTGCTTATCAACACAAAGCGACTCTTTAGTTGCTTTAAGCTCTTCAATGTAGTCTTTCTTGTTTAGCCTTTTTGGCCATAGCACCAGCACGTTCAGCTGCAACTTTCTTGGGGTTTTTCTTATTGGTTTTCATTTCCGGGCCATCTGAAGGTGCTGTCACCTCCACAGGTCACCTCCGCTGGTGCTATCGCTTCCGGTATTTATGGTTGGTGTTCCATCATCGTATATAGTTGGAGGACACTGATGTCTAAATTGACAATACTTAGCTGTCCTTAGAGCAGCGGTTATCAGTGCTAGAAACATACCATAGCGGTGATAGAGCTCACACGTAGCACATCTACGCGAATGTTCGACAAACGGGTCAGCCTCAATATCGCGTACTAGTGCGGGGTGTTTTTCAGGGGGAATGGGGAAGAAACATACTCAACACTGCTGAGCAAAACTGTAAAGCAGCCTGTCCTAGCGTTTTTGTCATGGTAGCACCTAATCTTGCATCGTATCGAGCATAGAGCTTCTCGACTTCGCTTAACGAATCAGTTTGGTCCACGGTTAATTCCTTCCCAAGGTATTGTTTGGTGTGACCTCCTGCTGCCAGGGCAGAAAGTCTATTCCTGTGAGAATTAACTTTAGGCTGAGGGTTATCCGATGGTTATTCCTCGAAACTGTCTCGATCTTTACCGTGAAAAAGGGCAACCCAGTGCGTCTGCTCCCGGAGATCCTTCAGAACCGAGTTATATTTCTGGGTTAGGACCACAAGATTGGTCCGCATGGCGGCCTGAGAAAGCCAGTTTTGATAACATGTCCTGTTTTTTCGTAAGTGCCTTGCTGGCGCTGCAGTTGAAAAACACCGCCAGAGGAACCTTCTAAAAGTTTGAGTATAAATGCGGTTTTCCCACACCGTCATTCCACAGAAAAGAGCCGAATGAGAGTCCCTTGGAAATAGGTTAGTAGATTGCTGACACAAATCGACTGTCTTCGATATTAGGTTGCGCTTCCATAATAACGTAGAGATAAATGTTTAATGTGCCGGCCTTTTCTGCTTTTTTCGAGATCTGGATAGTAACCCCTTCACAGGCATTCTCAATACGCCGACCAGTACCATGCAGCTGATCGTCGTCTGTGGAGCGTGGGTCCAGCCACAGGGTGAACTCATAACAGAAAAAGTCTGAAATATCCATGTCTGACAGTTCTAAGTCTTTCGCAACCATGGCCACTTCAGGATGACGCTTACAGCCGTCTGCAAAGTGCTTCCTTGTCTCATCCCACTGCTGATGGGGGAGCATCCTTGGCTGTACAGCTGCATGGGTATACCCTCGATGGTTATCTCCACCTCGGTTATTTTGGGGTTGTAGAAGTTATTGGTGTTCGGTGCGAAGGGCGTGGCTGGGTCCTCGAACAGCATTAAGATGCCTTTCATACTGCGAGCGGGTACGTTGAGATGGATATTCCACAAAGTGTCGCTCTTGTCGCGGGTGATTTTGCGTTGTCGGCGGTCGTACAGAATTGCCAAACGGCCGGCATACTGGTTACGGATCATCCGGGCGAGCTCGAGCTGAGTGACCATGTCATACTCGAGTGAAATATTCTCGATGGTATAGCTGATGTCGGTATCATCTGCAGCGTAGACTACGCGACTGTAGTCGTTGAAGGTTAGCTCGTATTAGAGCCGGTCCCCCAGGGCCGACTGATAGAATGGCCTATGACTTTCAAGCAACTCGAAGTCAAGGGGGATGCAGTACCGGTTACCATAGGCATCCGCAATTGCTTTGTCTTCAGACACAGACTCATCTTTATCCTCAGCCCCCAGCAGGAGTTTGGTGATATTAAAATCGGTTGTTTCGATGCCCTGGTATTTAGCATTCTCTCTCTCCCGTGTCGTTTTCCAGCAATCCATGTAGCAGTAGTAGACATCGCTGTCATCGAAAGACATCACCTCGTTGCCGCAAATTTTGATCGTGGTTGTCTTTACCATAGCGCGGCCGAGGTGATTGACCACTCTTCGGTTGGCGTCACTAGATGTCAGCGAGATGATGAAAGCAAGCTTAGCCGTCCCAGGGACATTAACGTCATTAGCGCCAAGGTTTGGGAACCGTACAAGAAGCTGTTGGTTTTGATCGACTGTACTAGGGTTATTCGTCACGACGACCGACTGGCGCACACCATTAAATCCTAAGGGTTCTCTCAGACGTCGGTAAGATGTTAATGTTCGTCCGAATACATTCGAATCCATACTGATAAAACTTTCATTTAAACTTGAGTACCAGTCTTCACTATGATAACATGGCGGATTATGAGTTTGTTAATGCCGCTTTTGATCGTGACGACGTAGATCCAATAGACGACGATGTGGACGTTGACACAAACTTACCATTATTTCCAGAACAAGATACACAACAAGGAGCGTACTACGTCAGTATCACTGCGTCAGAAGCTACTCCAGACAGCGGTGGATGATTATTGTAACAAACTGGCTGAACAAGGCCTAACTCCTTCTCTGGGTCGCGATACAACAAAATTTGAATTAGTTGATGGGCGCTTACGATTAAAAGCTCACCCCGACATCAGTCTTACAAATTTAAGGACAGAGCAGCCATTTCGTTTACCGCTATAGGATGTAAGCCCGGTGGGGGCAATGCAATTCGAGAAGAGCTGGAATTTTCAGACTGGACCAGGGGAAAAATAATCACATTTATCGGCTCAGGCTGTTGCAGCCCTTCAAACCGCTAATAAGGAGTTGGGAGAGGCAGCTACTGCGAGCAATGCTGTTGAACTTCAGGATTTAGGTCAGACCGTAAACGAAGCCTCATATTCTATTCGTAAAGTCGAAACCAGTATAACCGAGGATGATATTAACGAGATTCTTGGAACGTACGGAGACTCAGCTGTCAACTTACGTGAACTCCGAGGTCTCGACCGGGCCCTGCAGAGTATCCGCAGTGAATTCACCAACAACCTTGCCAAGCTCACAGAACTAGATAAGCATATCAAAATGGAGAAACGCAAGCTGGAGGAAACAGACCGTGGAGGTATTGACGAGTTCACTAGACGTCGAAAGAGCCTCGTGGCTTGAGGCGGTTCAGCGAGTACACAAGAGTTTCGCTCTCAGATTAATCGAATTAGAGAAACCATCGGTCGCATTCTTCACGAGGACACTACGCTGGCTGAACGTAGATCTATACGCACTCTATTCCGCGAACAGAGCATCACAATCGTGTCTATTATCACCGCGATTGGAATGGCGATCAGCACGCTAGTATTAGCCCTGACTGGAGGTGGGGGCTCTCAGGGAGGAACTCCACCAAAACTATCGGATAAGGGGGGACTCAAAGAATGGGTAAAAAAACATTTACAAAATTTAGGTAAATTTTTAACAAATTTGACAGGTAAAGCAGCAGCTGTTCTTCCAGGCATCATTGGCTCTATTGTATCCTGGTTATTAAGTTTATTATCGAAATTTGTGAGCTGGCTCGATGAAAATTTGTGGGCCCTTGTCATTGCTGTTGTGGGTTTGCTATTGGTTGCAGCTCGCGAATGGCTAACGAATAAACCAAAGCGCTAGTAATCCCACAGCGATGCTTTCTACAATAACAGCTATTTTTTCATTTTCATGGGTATCAGAAACCACAATTGGCTCTGCTGAAGGAATTTGGTGAACTTTTTTTTTTATTATTGCTGTGGTTTGACCAAGCCAGTTTCCCCCGTATCTTCAGAGGTATTGGGTGGAGTAGTGGGCATATTAAGACCGTGATTGAGACCCAGCGTCTGGTCATCTGTGGCAATTACGATTAGGTTGTTGTACCCTGCCACACGATTGACACGGAGCAACATGTCACTCGGGACCATGTACAAACCTATTCCGAAAACAAAGGTAATCTCAGAGCCGGCGTATTGCAGGATGTCTTGGTAGCGTTTTCTCCCTGAGGGGAGATCTACTGGAGATGAAATGGCGTTTTCAACATTAGCTAAGAATTGCTTCTGCGCATCGAAAGCCGTCCCTGTACCCAGAATACCTTTTCGGGTCTGGGCCTGAGCCCCGAGAATAGCCCAAACGTATGTCCTGACACTGTCATTCAATCGCTCAACCCTAGCGGGGGATGCAAGGACACGAAGATCGCAAACCCTCATTTTGTCAGTGCCTCAACGGTCCCCTGGCTTCCTCTGGGTAGGGAAGCCCGATGCCTAGCCTTCTCGGATAAGGACGAATATATTTCAGAGGTTCCGTGTGTTACGCACGTTAGAGAACCCTTGGCAGTTCAAAATCGATGAAAGAGTAGGCTGCATGCCGCTGTCCGGGCAAAATTTCCAAATTCCAAATTTCTGCCCACAAAAATTCTCAGCAAAAACAGGCAACCTCTTTAAAAAAAAAAAAAAAAAGCCGAGATAATCCTACTTTCTTAGGATTGAAAGGTTTAATAAAAATTTTTAAAAAAAACTATTTTGTTCTCCAAATTACGCGGGATGTTCAGTGTACTTGGAAAAAAGGCCCTGCAAACCTCTTCTTTGATCTTGATCATGTTTCCATGGAAGAAATTTGAAAGAATGTACATGTATTGCGCTCTTCAGATCCGACTCTTTCACATATCACGGGGGTTCCTCCACGTGTGTTAAAATATAATGTTGCTATTCCCTTCTGTCCGCCGTTTAAAAAATCTTGAAAATAGACTTCCTTTCATTCTCGTCGATCTTTATTTGGCACTTCGGTGCACAAGAATCAAGAATCTATCTGTCATTGCCTTGCCTCTTGAAGAAAAGTATGGCTTTCCAGAATTCCTGAGTCGCTTTCTGGTTTTCTTTTCCAATCGTCCTCCTCCCTATCACGCTTTCTCCTCATCAACGGCGCCTTTTCTCCTTCTGCTCCTTCTTCCGATCTGCCTCTCTTCCTTCCTGTCCTCTTTCTATATTTTGTCCATCTTTTTTTCCCTCGTTCAACTCTCATCGCATATCTTCCATTTTACTCTGTTCCTTCTCTCTCACCTGTCTATCATTTATTGCTCTTTCCAACGTTTCCTGTCTTTTTCCTGTCTCGTATCCTATCTCATGCCTTTCATTTTCCTTCGGTTCCTCTCTTGCTTGTCTTTTTCCTGCCTCTATCGCCTTTCCTCCTTTGCCCGTTCTCCTTTATGCTTAACTCTTTGTTTTTCATTGTTTTTCACCTTCCCGTGATCTTCACAAGATGGTACTTCTATGAAATGAACCATGATGATAGCATACGACTAGATCTATTAGCCATTTCTCACAAGTTGCCCAGACATCTTTATTGCAGCACCGAATATCACAGTTGCCTTGCTTGACTTCAGGATCACCATCCGAGTCATCTAGAAATGTATTACATGTATCTGAACTGAGTTTCGACATAAGTGGAGACTGACCCCTCAGAGTAGCAAGTGATTCATTATCTTCACTGCTAGACATGTTGTTACTCTGTGTTGGATTTCAGTCTTGCTTAAGGAATGTCATCTTCACAATCACTTGCATCCAAAGAAATTTGTGCCTGCTGTGTTATGTCCACGATAAAACTGCAGACTTGTCCCTGCTGTGTCATCCATGACAAAACTGGAGAGAAAAAAACAACAACAAAAAGCAATAACAACAACAAAACACAATCTCAACTCTACTGTGCTGAAACATGTATGTACTTTACTTAGAAAAGCATAAAAACATTTGAATTTCGCAGTTAAGTGATACCGGTTGTGATACGTCGGCTAGTCAAACGTGCTCTGCATACAATTAAGCAGTTTATCAGTACAAGTCCCACCTAACAGAATCTTAAAATAAACCGGGCCTATCAGTCCTAAAAATATTGATATCGCCTACTGCTATGCCTGCTGGTTGCTATAATATAAAAATACTGTGTATGAGCCAGTGAAAATATGGGGTCACAGTGGCCGTTCGGTTAGGCGTCTGCTACTCGGCGAAAAGCTCACATCATGGAGGTCGTGGATTTGAGTCTCGGATCTGTCGTGGGGAGATGAGAAGATTAGAAGATTAGAACCTGCATTTTTTTCAGTGACTCAACGGTCCTCTATTTTCCTCTGGGTACGGAAGCCCGACGTCAAGCCTTCTCGGATAAGGGCGAATTATTATTTCGGAGGTCCAGTGTGTACATTACTTACGTTAAAAAAAAACCCTTAGCAGTTAAAAACTGATGAAGAGTAGACGGAATGCCGCTGTTCGAATAAAATTTCCAAATGTCAAATTTCTACCCACAATATTCTCCCAAAAAAAAAAACAGGCAGCCACTTGAAGTCGAGATATTTCTACTTTCTTAGGATTGAAAGGCTTGAAAAAAAAAACGAATACATATGGCCTACTGGCTGTTATGTGAGCACCTTGCCATTGGCATAATGACAATTAAAACAAATAGATATACTGTCTACAAAGCGATTATCACTGCGGGCCTAGTCCCTTACCATAGTCTCATAAACCTTAGGCCAGACTTGTATGACACATAGTAGCCTACAATGCTATGTAATGCTCTCAACGCGGGGGCAAAAAAACTACCTGTTATGGATAACAAACACTGCCAAGGACTTGTTTCCTTATTGGATGCATTTCAGACTTAGATTTACGCTTTTCATTATGGGCTAAATGCATTTACTAAATACATGTATTTTAATACACTATAGGGACACAAAATAGCATATGTTATGCTTACTGCCCTCTTTTGGATGAAATCTAATGTTTCTTGAACGCAGGCACAGAAAAAGCAAATTTTAATGTCAAACTTGTGCAATAAACCGGCAGATGACCATCAGAATGTTTTGTTCCGAATTTGTAGTTTACGATACCTAGTCGAAATGTTGCAACTTCGGCTGTATTTGTCGCAGAAAGCTTATCTTTTGATACAACATGGGCGAATACTAATGTATCGATACTAGCCTTCAAAAAAAAGATTTTAGACTTGTCGCCCCCAGCCAGCGACGTACATTATTTCTTGCCGGGTTAAAAATCAGCCATAAACTTCCACTGAAAGAAAAAAAAAGAGGGGGGGGGGGGCGGATTCTGGGACAAATATGAAAAATACAGCGTGCAGTCTGAATTGTTGTGATATGTAATAAGCTTATAAATTGAATATACTGGAGGTTGAAATATTTCATGAAGATAAAATAATCTTTCTTCTTAGATTCACACAACTATGAAATGCTTTATATCTAGCCCTAAAGTTGGGCTTGCTTTATGAATGCATACCACATTTTCAGACTGTTGTGAACCTACATAATTATTCTTCTTTAATCTTTGCTGCTTCACAAAACTTTGAATAAATTTTGTTTACTCTTTTTTTTTTTTTTTCACAGACGCCGAACAATACACACCGCACTGGACTACGCTACATGTAGGAGACATTTACTCCGTGTTAATGTTAGTTTAGTAGGTCTATTCAGCCAATCCCTCTGTTAGTAAATTTGATTAGGGGGAATAATCTAGGAGATTATCATCCTCATCTCGAAAATTTCTAGAGTTACATTTCTTCAAATTTTAGTCAGGGGATCGCATGTGGAGGAAATCACACCAGACATTAATGAAATATGATTCTCCTCAATCTGCCAATAAGGTATCATATGATATGTGCAAAACAACTCAAGGAACAAAGATAAAAATGAGAGATGAACTCGTCATATGATTATTTAGAGCTGCTGTGACTGTGACATGAGACAGTGATGATATCATTTGTCAGAGATAAGACAAAGAGAAGGGGACTGGAGGGTTAATCATGGTTAATTTTATTATAACATAAGCAATCACGATTTTTTCGGGAGAACCGGAAGGGTGGGATCCGGGAGGTGGGAAAGTGGAGAGTGCATAAATATGATGATGATATCTACATAATATAATATCTGTACCGGTATGTAACGAAGCTAAACCTCGCCCCCCTCCCCCCAACCCCCTCTCTCCCAGCCCACCAGACCTTCTTCTTTCTTCCCCTTTAACACCAAAGCAATAGCCTACATGCTTAATTGATATATGTATTGAGCTGACAATCTTATCCCTATCATTTGGGGAAGTAACACCTGAAGCATTTGGGAGCTCATCTAACAGACTACATTCTATTCATTAACAAACAGAGCAAAATACATGAACCACATAATGTATGCCAATTTTTTACCCATGGGAGAAAACTGAGCTTTTGCTTTTAAAGACTATTCACTACTTTTTGTTTGTTGAAGTTGTTGATTCAAACCATTCCTTTGAACAACGATGGTTGTTCCTTCAGATTTTTTTCAGGTGGTGTAGTTAAGACTTAAGACTAAACCCATGGACCAAAACCTTGAAAATATTAGAAAAAAAAAGGAGAAAAAATAAATTAGAAAAAAAAGGAGAAAGAATAAACCCTACACATCTGTTGTTCTTCCCTCTTATAAGGTATTCCACATGTAAACTAAACACTTTCTTCCCTGTACATATTGTGAGATAGTCTCAATTGACAATTGTAAGGCAGACTGCTCATTATAATCATAGGGAGATAATTCATCCAATCACTTAGTGCTAAATGCAGACTAATAATTGGCTTGTAGGCTACATGTAATTTGATTAGCAAGAAACAGAAAACAGGTAGTTCCCACGTCAATCATTTTCTATACTTCTGATATTTCATGAATTCAAATATAACAACAACAACAATAAAAAAAGACAGTAAAGAAAATAATGAATCATCAGCGTCCGTGGGAAAGGGGGAGGGGGGAGGCAGATGGAGTGGGAGGTGAAGGAAGGGCGCGAAAGTGAAATGAAAAAAATCAGCCATACAAATCCTTTATTGGATTATCCTCCTTTGCTAATTTAGTCAACATGTCAAAGACAGAAAACTTTTCAAACAACATCCTTATGTTACGTTCATGTGAAAATTCATTAATTAACAAGAATGGAGATTCCCCCAGCCCCTCCTCGTCCCCCCCCCCCCAAAAAAAAAACCAAGATACCAACTCATATCATAAATATTAATCTATACATACGTATGTGTGGCAATGACAGTTTTAATTATTTCCTCCAAAATTTCCCTCATCTGAAATGAATTGACTTTAAAACCAAAAGAGAAGCAAGACATGTGGCAGGACATCCTTGTTGTCTCCTTGAGACTGAAACTGACAAACTGAAGAAAAAAAAAGAAACCACATAAAAAAATAACCAATTGAATAGCTGTCTACTGTTCTATCTAAAGATCGTATTCATTGTTTCAGTCCCACTCCCCTTCCTTCTTTCTTTCCCATTGTGCAGATGACAGATGTTGTTCATGTAAGCTTATTTCGACAGGGTTAAACATATGGTAACTATTTAAATTAAAAATAAAATACGAAACAATTTTCTCCCTAATCACCGTGCCTTCACAACGGTGAACCTATCACGACAATTAACCATCGACATCCCTCGCGAAAATCTACAGGTCCATAAACATGAGTGTGAATTAAATACATATTTTATATTCATATTTATATAGATGTTTAAAAACATATTACAAAGTATTTTTTTTAAATTGATAACCTATAGGCCCTATGCAGATATAAGTTCAACACTCTCACTGCAGGGTGGCTGATATTTAACATTGCTGTAATATTATACCGCTACGCTTCTTTAAAATTACCTTGGGTTTTATAGGGTGAAAGGCGAATGTTGTCACTCAGGTGCAACCATCCAGTTTTTAAAGGGTGTTTCAATTCTTTTCTTTTTTTTTTTTTTTTTTTAGATTCAGCCCCCTCCCTCCCCTCGCACTCCTTCCTTCCCTCTCTCTGTCTCTCCCCCCCCTCTCTCTCTCTCTCTCCTTTTTCTCCTTCCCCTGTTCCCGCTACCACCTTCTTCCTCATCTGTCATGCCACGATGACTTAAATCAAATTCGACACGGTCCAAAGCGGCGCAGGAGAGGGAAGGACGGGGAGGAGTACGAGGGGAAAGGAGGTGAAGAGGGTGGGGTAAACGCGGGACAGCGCAAACGTTGAGACGACAGCCAACCCATGTCTCTCGCTTTGGCTGACGTCAACTATCAGACATTCAGGTGACGATCACTTAGCATCTAGACCTCCGATCATACAGATCTGGATCTGGAATATTGAGATTTCATTGACTGATTCCTTTGTAAGTACAGGCCAGATTTTTTTTGTTTTGTTTTTTCGTTTTCTGACTCATTCTTTCTCCCCCCCTCTCTCTCTCCCTCACTCTCTCTTTCTCACTCTCTGTCTGTCTGTCACTCTCTTTCCGCCCCTCTCTCTCCTACAAACTTTTTTTCTGTGTAATCTAATTGTTCTTCCCCAGTTCTCTCATGGGTTTGTTTCTGGACATTGCTCTCAGTTTAAAGCTCATTATTATCATCATCATCATCATCATCATCATCATATTGCAGATATGTCTTTTAAAGAACACAAAGAATGTCAACCGGTAATTAAAATTTTAATAAAAATTCAACAAAATGAAAACATAGATCTATATAAATGGAAACATGTATAAATAAATGAAAATGGACAAATAGAAAATAAATAACTAAAAAGATAAAAATAAATTAATAAATAAATGTTTCCAAATTTTCGATCATCATCATTATCATCATTTTATATAAATGTCTTGAATTTCAAGACAGAGATTGTCAACCAACAAGTAACTCAAAGCATTATAATAATATAAATATTTTATAGACAAGCATAAATCAGCAGTACCAAATAAGCTGAAATTGCTGAAAAATTTCGGAGCTCCAAATTTTCGACCTATTTGACTTTTGGTCATCATCATAAACACGTCTTTCACGCTGTAGACTATTGGATTATTTCCCAAAGACCTCAATTTTTCCTGCTTTTTTTTTTCTTACTTACTTTCTTTTTTTTCCCCCTATCTTTAGATTTTAGCCATTTTCATAAGAAATTCAACCGCGTCATCTTCAACTGCCAGGAGAACCGCATAATTCATCTCTTTTTTCCATACGGATTTCATTCTGGAACCTGTTTAGTGTGCTGCTGAGTATCTATCTACGTGGAGATATATGTGTCTTGCGCCCAGGGCAAATGAGTCGGAAGTCGCGCCGGGCGATCGCCAGTTACGGTCGTTTTTAACTATTTTCCAACAGATACCATAGGTAGATAGATAGATAGATAGATAGATAGATAGATAGATAGATAGATAGATAGATAGATAGATAGATAGATAG